>ML397658.1:0-48507 GCA_005239525.1 Nicotiana knightiana | reverse complement strand
TTAAAACTCTTTAAACTCGGAATTGACCGGACCTCGGGACCCAGGCGTTTGGGCTCAAACGCCACCTTAAAGCCAGGCAGACCTTGCTTTAGGGCTCTAATGCCCCACTAACGCCAGGCTGACCCTGGCTTTAGGGGCCAAACGCCTCACTAACGCCCGGGTTGGCCTGACTTTAAGGCCAAAACGCCCGTCCATAGCCCGGTTCACTCCTTTTCAACTCTTGATCGTATTTTCGACGTTCATGCATCCATTTAGCTCGGTTTCCATCTCCAATGCACCTATACATGAAATAAACTCCATTATGCACGTAAAAAATGTATTTTTATCATTAACGCACATAAAATGTAAGGCATATAACATGTTAAACTATGAATTCTAGCCACGCATCAATTATCATTGGCAATTTATTAAAAACAGGAATAAATATTATCAACTCCGTTCACATTTAACACTTTATATCTTCGTCATATTAATACCAATTAATCAACATGGTTGATTTAATCAAATAATAATTAATCAACGGGAAGGAACAACTTCTTCAAAAAATATTTTTAATACCTTCAAATCTCTGTCATTTCAATTGACAACTTAAAATTTCAGGCCAGTAATCAGAAAAAAATCATAGCAACTACGCAGTAAATATCATGCGCAACCAATGCCGAGGGTCGAACGGCGCGGACCAAAAATAATAAATTGTGCACTGCCGAGGGTCGAACGGGTCGAACCATAGATGCATCTATCTACCCCGCTCGCGAATCAACCATGCGACGCGATTAACATAATACTAGGGCTACCCCGCTCGCGAATCATACCTGCGACTCGGGTCCCCGTATAAATATACATAAATATAGGGTCATCCTGCTCGTGAATCATACATGCGACTCAGGCACCCAAAGTTACATATATTCACACCAATAAACCACATTTTTATCAGGAAAATTTGTTTTTCAATGAAGTGATAAAATTCCTTTTAATAAACATGAGAATAGTATTTAAAACCTTTCTGNATGCATCTATCTGCCCCGCTCGCGAATCGAACATGCGACGCGGTTAACATAATACTAGGGCTACCCCGCTCGCGAATCATACCTGCGACTCGGGTCCCCGTATAAATATACATAAATATAGGGTCATCCTGCTCGTGAATCATACATGCGACTCAGGCACCCAAAGTTACATATATTCACACCAATAAACCACATTTTTATCAGGAAAATTTGTTTTTCAATGAAGTGATAAAATTCTCCTTTTAATAAACATGAGAATAGTATTTAAAACCTTTCTGGAGATTTACTTGCCAATTTCGACAGGGTTCCAAACTCTATAGATTTATCCGAAACACAATTATCCAAGGAAGAATCAATTCTCCTTCTAGATGATTAAGAAAAGTAAACTCTATCCTTCTCATAGATTTAGATACTAATTGAAAGCATCACATGATATTTTACTGACAAGGTCACAAGTACAACAAGTAAAGCATGCTAGTGGGTCCTAGACTACCCGGACATGGCATAATAGTAGCTACGCACGGACTCCCGTCACCTCGTGCACACGTAGCCCCCGCAAATAATAGCATGTATTTATTTAGTTCTCCTATGGGGACAATTCCCCCTCACAAATTTAGAAAGGAGACTTACCTCGCTCCGAAATTCCATAACCGGCCTCCAAGTCCTTCCGATGACTCCAAACGTCGCACAACGCTCCCAAACTATCCAAACAACGACAAACCAATGAAAATATACTCTAATATTTGCAACAATTCCAAATTATATAAATTCCCAACTCCGCTCAGTGAAATGATCAAAATGCCCTCAGTCCTACGTGCCCGAAATCCGAAATTTCTCGAAGATATACCCTATCCATAGCGTTACTAACTCAAATATACAATTTACAATATTCATGCTCAATTCGTGGTAGAAATCCAAAATACAAATTTTTAGGTCTTTCCTCCAAAATTCCAATTTTTCTACTAATTTCCATGTCTAATTCTTGTATAATCCTTGTATAAATCTTAAAAACATAAAGAAATTGCTTACCTAGTGATTCTTGGTGGAAAACCCCTCTTGAAGCTCCTCAAAATCGACCACATCAATGAAACAAAAGGAGGAAATGGCCAAAATCCCGTTAACATAACACACTGCCCAGGTGATCCTCCTATACGATCGCACAACATGCTCCGCGATCGCATAGGCCAACTATGCTGCCTCACAAATTCACTCAGTGCGATCGCAGCCTAGTACCTGCGTTCGCAAATGCCAAAGTTGTAGCCCCCTTATTTCTTCTACTGTGCGTTCGCACAGGCCAAGCCCCAGAAGCCCCCAAACACACCCTTATGCGATCGCACCACAACCCCTACGGTCGCACAGGGCAATTCCCTGCAACCTCAATTTTTCCTACTTTGTGATCGCACAACTACCACTGCGATCGCACAAGACAAAATTCCAGCCCCTCAAATTCCTTCGCCGCGATCGCACACTATGGGCCGCGATCGCATAGCTTACCAGTGACACCAGCAAACAACAGCAGCATGTAGGGGGAAAATGGTCCAAAACCACCCCGAAACACACACGACGCCCCCGGGACCCCGTCCAATCACACGACTCAGTCCCATAACATCCCACAAACTTGTTCGAGGCTTCAAATCACATCAAACAACGCCGAAATCACGAATCGCACCAAAATTCAAACTTTACGAACTTTGAAATTTCAAACCGCCACATTCGATGCCGAAACCTATCAAATCATGTCTGATTGACCTCAAATTTTTCACACAAGTCGTATTCGACATTAGCGACTTGTTCTTACTTCTGGAATCGCATTCTGACCTTGATATCAAAATTTCCCCTTCCGATCGGATTCCTAAAAAATCTTTAAATTTCTATCTTTAGCCAAATGACTTCAAAATAACCTACGGGCATCAAAATTCACTTTCGATCGCGCTCCCAACTCCAGAATCACCATACGAAGCTATTCCCAGACTCGGAATCTCAAACGGACATCAATAACTCTGAAATGCTATCTTCCATAATATACGCCGAAACGCTCCCGGGTTATCCAAAACCCGATCCGGACATAAGCCCAAGTCCGAAATCATCATACGAACTCGGAGGGACCTTCAAATCCTAATTCGGAGGTCGTTTACTAAAATTTCTATTCTTAGTCCATTTCTCTAACTTAAGGCTTCTGATATGAGAATTTTCTTTCCAAATAAACTCTAAACTTCCCGAAATTAAATTCCCACCACACCTACAAGTCATAATACCTGAAATGGAGTTGCTCACGACTTCAAACTGCTGAACGACACGCTAGAGCTCAAAACGACCGGTCGGGTCGTTACACAAGTAGATTGGCATGTGATTAGGTAGTATTCATGCTAGTATTTGAAACAGTCGTGGCTAAAACACAGAAGCAATTAGGCAAAATATCTGATTTAAATAGATAGGACATATGAGTTAAGCAACGGACAAGTGATCACATGTTTATAGTATCTTGCAAGAAAACATGCTAAACCTTAATCTTAGGAGAGGATTCATGCTATTTTCAATAACTTAGCCTTAAGTTAACAGTATCATCAAATTGTCATAGAAAGAACAGAATCATGCTAAGAATTGAAACATGTTAGTCAAACAAAGCATAAAGAATGGAATTGCAAAGGTTAAGGCATACCAGTTGAGAAGAAAGCAAGTAAAGGTGCAATAGCAGTTAATTCCCAGAATAATTTGGCCTTGGCTTTCAGCCGGCCAAATAATAACCACTTAGTACAGAAATCAGAACAAGATAGAACAAAGAGAACTTAGGTTTTTTGTGAGAATAACAGGATTCGAGTCTGTGTAAGGGGAATGGGGAAGGGGTTTAAATAGTATCAATGAGATAGTCAAATGAGGAAATGAATCAATCTTACACAAATAAGGCATGAGAATAACTTCAGATCAATTAGAGTCGACGACAATCAATTAACAGGGCAAAATAGCATAAAATCAGGCTAATACCACTTAATTTTGGGAAAGCATTATATGGAATCAATCAGTAGTCAAGTACCAGATCAAATGGCAAGGAAATAGTCCCGAAATCAATTAGAAGTCAGTTCCATAATCAAAGCATAAAAATCAGGCCAATAAAGGGAGTTAAGGAAAGTAGTACGAGTAATAAATCACATAAATAAGGTAAGAACAAGTAAAATCTTAATAAGGAAATATTGGTACTAAAGGAAAGCTGATTTCAAAACCCAATTTAGGTAAGTAAAATCAATTAACACTTAACTGAAAGAGTTAAAGGTAAATGGGTAGAAGCAGTAGGATAAATAAATAATCGAAACCCTAAGAAATACATATAGATGGAACTAATTAAATCAAGTAAAAATAAGTCGAAAAGTAAATAAGAAAACCAGAGATGAAACCTTTAAATGTTAAACCATTTTCTTGCAAAAATCTGTTAGAACCAAAACCCTAGAAAATCGGTCATAATAAAAGTAGTAAGAAACAGAAATATCAAAATTTTAAAGAGGAAATACTAAAAAAAACACTAAATCGTTTCAGATCTAACAGGATCTAAAAAGATTTATCCAGGAAATATCCAGGTTCATAAAAAAATAAACAGAAGTGAACCAAATCTGGTTTGAACCAGAGATTTGAAACCATAAAATACGAAAAGATTCGTACTCACAGGTATCAGAGTGAACATAGACGAAATAGAAAGATATGAGAGACTTTAAACCAGATTTTTTTCGAGTCTCTTGAGATTCACATCAAGTAACAGAAGAATCGTATAACCAGTAAAGAGATGAAGCAAAATAAGGCATGGAATCGAAGGAAAATTCCATGATTCAAGAGGGATGTGTGATGGTGGGTCAAGGGTTCAAAGGGGTGAGATATAAGAGAGGAGAGTTGGGGATCCAAAGGCGGCGGGTTGGAAGAAATGAGATAGGGTTTGGGGTTGTTTGATTAATTAAAAGGGGTGAGTGATTAAGGGCCGTTGATCTTCGAGATCAACGACCAGGATTAGATTTTAGGCGGGCAGGTCTAATTTGGACGGGTATGGATCTGGCTAATGGGTTAGGGTATTGGGTTATGGGTTAGGTTAGTATTGGGTTGGGTTAGGTCCGAAAAAGTTTAATAAAAGGGGCTATATTTTAAATATCTAATTAAACTAATAAAATAATTTATAAAAATAACTAATAGATGATAAAAAATGTCATTTGTATATTAAAATGGTTTAAAATAATTATTTAACATTATAAAAATATAAAAAGTCATTTTTCTGCATAAATAATATAATTATATATGTGCTATTATTGCAATTATAGCCCAAAGGTATAAATATAATTATGCATAAAATGATTAAAGATTAATATAAATATAAATGATAAAATTAAGCAATAAAATCATTTGTAATGCAATTAGTAATTATTTAGATAATAAAATGCTGGAATAAATTAATTTAAAATCTTTTAAAATTGCAGAAAATTATGGAAAAATACTAGGTGATGCTCATGCACTATTTAGAAGGTATATATGTATTTTTTAATATATATATATGGAAAAATTGAGTATCAAAAGCTGCCACTCTTTAACCGGGAAGGATGAAAGAGTTGTCGGGTAAAGATATGATGACCATTTTTGATTGAATAGAATGATTTGAGAGATGTAGGTCGCACTCCAGTTTCTGAGCTGCCTACATATCCCTGATTTTATAGGAATCAGGCCGTGTGTAGTTCTGGATCCACCGGTAGAATAAATCGATGGGGTTGTCACAAGGACGGACAAAAGGTTTCGAATAGGATGAAATGGTTATGGTGAGTGGTCAGGTTTGAAATAATTTGAAGGAACTGGAGCGGGATTGCTCTTTTTGGGATAACAGTTACTCACTGGGTCTCCTGCAAATCAAAAGATGTACTGCAAGCACATGCATATAAATTTGCGTAAATTTAGACATGATGCAAATTCCCTTCAGACCATGAAAGCTGTTTTTGGACGATTGAAGATGACGTTCTTAGACCATGATGTCCCCGGCCATGGATTGTTAAGTAAGGGATTCGAAGGCCATGAAATGATGTTTTCGGGCCATGAAAATGGTGCCTCCGAACCATGATGCCTTTGAATGATGATGTGCAATTTCGAGAGATCCTCAGGCCATGGAATGATGTCTTCCGGCTGTGAGGATGGTGCCGTCAGACTATGAAGTATTCAGACAAGTTGGCTATATGTCAGTCTATGGGGTGCCGAGACATGATGCTAGAAGCAACAAGACGGGGCTTAGTCTTTTGTGAAACTGAGGGCAGAGCTTAGACCGAGAGAAGAGAACGATGCAAGAGCGAGATAGTGCTTAGTCTCGTGCGAGATTCGGAACAGTGCTTAGTCCCATGCAAAGAGAAGGTAGTGCTTAGCCTTATGCAAGTAGAGAGGCAAGGCTTAGCCTCATGCAAATGATTGAGACAGGGATTAGTCTCATGCACAGAGAAGGCAATTCTTAGCCTTATGCAAGTAGGGAGGCAGGGCTTAGCCTCATGCAAGTGTAAGAGTAAGAGTGAAGTATTCTTAGCTGACAATGTGTTTCATGCATCGAGATTGTGTCANGTTCGTTTGTGCCTTTGCTTGCTCGATTTGCTCCGCTCTGTCTGAAGATCCTGTTTAAGCTATTAGGGTAGCATTTGGATAAAGCAAAGTTTCTTTTTCAAAAACATGCGTGTATAATTTTCAAAGACATAGTAGTATGCAGTTTAGAAGTTAGTTAGATGAACCAGTAACTGTGAAATTATTAGAGACATTGCGACTTTCGCTTCCGTAGAATTTTGAGGGTCCTCAAAATTCTACCCCAGTTAACTAGATGACTTTTCTGACTACTCCATATGCTGCGGTTAACTGAACTTACTTCGGAATTTTGAGGGTCCTCCTCAAAATTCTACCCCAATTTCTGATTGTGGGAAAATGGAAATTTATTGAATTGTGACCGAACCCACAGGGCTGCCTACATATCCCCTCTTAAATAGGAATCAGGTCGAGCATAGTTCAATTTACATCATATGAAAAAGCATAAATAGTTTACACATAGTATCTTTTGACTGCATCTGAATTGATAGGCTTTGGCCAGATTTCTCTGTCCATCTCTGCGAGTATGAGTGCTCCTCCTGTCAGTACTCTGTGAACCATGTAAGGACCTTTCCAGTTGGGAGAGAATTTCCCTTTGGCCTCATCTTGATGTGGAAAGATCTGTTTCAGTACCAGCTGCCCTGGCGTGAACTGTCTTGGTCTGACACTTTTATTGAAAGCCCTGGACATTCTATTCTGATAAAGATGGCCGTGACACACTGCATTCATCCTCTTGTCGTCTATGAGGGATAATTGCTCATAGCGTTTCCTTATCCATTCTGCATCGCTGAGTTCATCTTTTTGTATGATTCTTAAAGAAGAAATTTCTACCTCAACGGGAATGACAGCTTCCGTACCATAAATCAGCAAATAGGGAGTTGATGTATTGGTAAAAATAGGCTTCACACGTGTACTAATTATGATGACAATGCAATCCATGTGGAGCAATGAAAACATGACAACACGAGACTTTACAAAGAGGTACGAGCAAAGAGGAATGGAACGACATACCCACGAGGTAATCAGATACGGGAATCTCAATCTAATTGAGGAGATGTAAAAACAAGGTCAGAATGAATTAAGGCAGAATAAAGGGCAGATTCGAAGATCTTCAATTAATGAGCCAAACGTTACATAATCTTCACGCAACAGTTACGATTAATCATTGAAATGTTACATTAATTCCATTATTAGTCATTAATGCTCAATCACTGAAAAGAGTAGACGTTATATTAAGAAATCCCCTATACAAGGAAGTAAAATATAACTTGTAAGGACACGTTCGAACCACTATTGAAATATACTTACTTTTTACGCATCTTTCTGCTTTCTATTTACGAATTTACTTACAATTAGTAGCATATTATTTTGTCATCAGAAACCCGTGTTCTTCTTAAAAATAGCTTTGGCAGAGAATCTAATTCTTTGGTTAAACAAATTGGTTCCGTTACCGGGAATCTGATAATCACTATTTTTTCTCAAACAACATTCTGTAAATTATGTCGAACGCCAACGACAACAACCAACAAAGGGTTGGAACTCCAGTTCCATCACCTTCAGGGAACATTCCCCACGAGGCTCAAGGGAACATTCCCCATAGAGATCTATGACTCAAAATAATAATCACAATGGAAATGAACAAACAGGAGAAGAAGATCCTGTAAAACAAATGGTTGGTGAATATGTGACTCAAGCCTTACAAGCTTTCATGAGGGGACTTCCAGCTGCATCACCAACACCTCCTCCTAACAACACCGCAACTGTGGAAAATCCACAATCCGGACTAGCAAATTCAGGAATTAGAGGCACTCCAAATGAGTCCCTCGAAGCAAGACCAGGTATGTCCAGTAATCCAGAATTATAGTTTTTATTACTAACTTTGCAGAAACAGGTGAAGGAACAAAATGACTGAATCGAGCAAATTCCTGGAGTACCACCTATTATCAAAGGCATTAACGTTGATAGATATTCTCAACAACCTTGGAAGCCAAATGCAGCACCCTTGCCTATTGTCGCGCACCTTTTTTTCCTCTTCCTCGCGGAATATCGGGTTTATGACATCGGTTAGGACAACTCTTTCCTTTTGGGAAAGGGGTTTGCATATTTTGAAGATTCGCCACCTAACGATTTCAACGGTGCGTTAGGGCACCTAAGGGGTTCAATTATAACTATGTTTCTAACCAGAGATTTGGGTAAGGGCTTGAAATTATCCTAAGGGGAAGGTGTTAGGCACCCCTCAGGATCCACAAGTGTGGTTCCTGGCCAAATGGTTTCGTGAATTTGTACAACTAGCAAATAACAAGTAAAGGATCAAATAAAAGGGGATTTAAGTCTTAAGCATATAGATGTTTAGAAAACAGTAGAGATGATTACGAACTAGCGTATACAGGTATCCTAGGTTTATAATAATATGGATCACATCAATGCAATACCCAGTAATCACTCCTTGAAGAGGGGCTACACGTGGTATTAGCGCACCGGCCATCATATCCATATTCTACCCTTCCCATCCCGTGAAGGTAATTAAAGCGTGTGTTGGTCACATATTCTATTGCGTGCTATTACCCGTCCTATCCTATCTGTCCTGGAGGAGGCTAAGACTACTACCTTAAAAGGAAGTACTAGGTTGACCCCTAGGTTTAAAAGACAAGATTCTAAGCGACAAACAACGACAATTAGGACTTCAGATAAGGGAAAACAAATAAGAGCAGATACGAGGCCCAAGTACTCCTCCACAGATGATGCACATAAATAGCATGACTCAGACACAAGTAAGTCCTTATTAACTTCAGAACCTAAGGCATGATGTCTAGGTGAGAATGCAATAGTGAGGCAGCTTTATTACTGATTTCAGAGGATGAATTTTATCAGTTTCTTACTGATTATAACCATTAATAGTCAAGCAGTAAGTATAAAGGAGTATGCTTCCAATTTTAATAGATTTAACACCTAAAGCTTGCTTAATCATATGACAACACCCAGTAATTATCCAGATTATTAAAGAAACTATTACAAGTTAGTTTGCCTAAACATGCTGCACTTAGGTGTTGCAAAAATACAGAACTATTACCAGTTGTTTGGAAACATGGTGAAACTATTTTTTTAGGTCCTTTTTTCATGCAATCAGCAGTTAAACTAGGTGTTGAATGAGGTCCTAAGACATGATATCTAATATGCACACATGGGGATGCAGAATGGGTGGTATGCAGAATTCCTAGGCAGGATTTCTAAATGCATAAAGTCACTGTATTTGAACATGCTATGCAGCAATTATGAGGATGACTTGTTTATTAACGCATCATTATCCTAAGAATGATTCCTAGGTGTACCACAACATTACAGCGATATTAGAACTGGTTTACATGAATAACAGGTTTATATTAACATTTAATCCTAGAGCATGATTTCTATATGATAAATGATAATGCCATAATAGGATGCTGAAACAGTAAACATGGACCTAAGGAAAAGGATATCTAATGCATGATATGCTCGCATACAATCAGCCCTAAGCATGAATTTCTAGTGCACACGTAAGAAATGTAAACCTAGAGGCATGGTATCTACCCTTTAACATGGATAATCTATATAACTACCTTTCCCTTTCCACTATCCATTCCCAAATATCTGTTTACAAATTATTACATGCTAGGAATTATGAATTACACAACCAAAGGAAAAATAAGAAGTTACTTCTAAACCTCAATACCTTTGGTGTTTCATAGTCTTTCATTGTCCAGGTGTGTCAGAGTTCCCTATGGACCTCAAGGGCTCCCGGGTAGTTCTCACACCCAGACATAGCCAAAATAGAGTTAAACATGTGTAGTGTGGGAAGTGCCAACCTTATGTGTTAGAGTTCAGAGGGCATTCAAAGGGTCCCCAAAGCAGTGCTCACACGAAGGGGGCTGAACTTAGACTTCTAAGAGTATATGTGAGAATGCTTTTTATTTTTTTTAAAAAGGGTTTAAGTAGGAAATAGTTTTGAGAAAGGCTAAGTAAGAAAACAGTTTTGAAGAAGGAAATAGAACCTTAACATCACACAAAAGACCAAGGATAGTCCAACAATCACAAACAGGGGTGATGGGATTTGAGGAACAAATACAGAGCATGTGAGGACAAACATGTAGCATGCATATACACACATAGACATACAATCAGAAACTCCTAAGGGTATAGAGGATAGGGGTACAGTAAAGTACTTAGGTTAGATTAACCCCTAAAAACAACTAAGGCCATGGTTAAACTAATGTACCAGTCATAGACATGTAAGAAGTAGGTGCTAAGTATACATAAACATGCTGGACATAAACAAATAAAGCCTAACTTAACATGCAAAGGGTAGTTCAGGATCCTAGATACATGCTGAACAATAAGTAAAGCAAATTGGAAGCATACTGAATTACAACAGTAGTAGAAACATGTTGGTTTGAGGACTGAAATCTAAATTAGAACATACCAGTGAAGTGAAGAAAGCAGTAACACAAACAGGAAAGTAGGAGATGCACAATAGTTAGCCTTGGCTTGCAGCTGGCTAACTTAGAATAGTAGTAGTTTGCGTAGAAGAAAGAGCAGAGAGTCTTTTTAATTGTGAGAGAGAGATTTTTGAACAGATCAGTTCGTCTCTAATGAGAGAAAAAGTATGCATATATATATATATATATATATATATTTTGGAAACCTGGGTGAAAAGTAGGGTAAAAATCAGAATCAGTCAACAATTATGGAACTTANAATGAGAGAAAAAGTATATATATATATATATATATATATATATATATATATATATATATATATATTTGAAAGCTGGGTGAAAAGTAAGGTAAAAATCAGAATCAGTCAACAACTATGGAACTTAGTATCAATCAGAGTGAAATAAGCTCAAGTACTACCATGATTAAGGGAGTTATTCAAACGGTCAGTAACAAATAAGTAAAGACACCATATATAGCTTAAAGGAATATTCAAACAGTGTAAAATCAGCATAAGTATTCTTAATTGAAGGGGTTAAATTCAAACGGCTAGTAGGCAAATAACAAAATAAGGAATGTTCCCATGCATATAACATATAAGGAAACAATCTCAACCCAGTACAAGTATGCAATTGAGACTAGGTTCATCAGATTCTAATTAAGGAAATAGGGGTCAATTAACAATAAATTAACCATGTAACAAGGTAAGAAATAAGCTAAAGGTCAAAAATTAATAAGAATATCCCATAAGAAATCAGTAAGGTTTTCAAATCACAAGGAATCAGGGATTCAAAATAATAAACCAAGAACCCTAAAGAAAAAATTACAGAGAATCAAGGATTCGAACAGGAATAACATCGATTAAAGGAGATTAACATGAATTGAATAGATAACAGGCAAGAAGTCAGAAACCCTAGTAGTGAAATCGTACGAAACTAGGGATTAATATGAATTACAGAGTGACCAGTGAGATAAACGGGAAAGCAAGAAAAATCCAAGACATAGATGAATCACATAGGGTAAAATATCAGTGAATCACAAAGCTCATGAAACGCAAGAACATATGCAAACACATTATCAAAGACAGATCAGGAACTTAGGGTTTAGGACTAGAAATTAGGGATTTCAACACAACAACTCATATAAGATAGATAAACTTGAATGAATCATTAAAACACAGTAGAGACCTTAGGATAATACTGAAAAGTCATGGAAAAATCGTTTAAGAGGGGTCATGAAACCTTAGTTTTGGAAAAAATGAAGGATCGTTCAAAAAATAGGAGAATCTTTAAGGAAAACTCAGGAAAACATCATAACACGCATAGATCTGTTACAGATCTAAAAGAATCGGAAGTTTAGAAGTTAGGGTTTCAAAGAGGGAACCCAGAGAGAGAGTGAGTCGGTATAGAAAACACCGGATCTAGACGGAAAGTAGGAGAATCTTACTGGAATCGAGCCATGAAGGCCTGAGACAAGCCAAAGGTGTGAGGGAGTGGACCCTGGTCTCTTGAAGACCTTAGAGACAACAATACTGGTGAGAAGGAGCCATGAGAGGCCTGAGGATTCCATGGTTTCCGGCTAAGAGGCGGCAGGAGAAGACGAACAGACCTCATCGGAGGTGGAGGGACCAGAGGTCTCTAGAGAGAACTAGAGAAATAGAGAGAGGGTGTGAGAGGGGGAATTGAGAGACGAGGGGGAGGTCGTTAGGGTTTAATTATGGTAAGTGAAATCTGGGTCGTCGATCTAATTTGATCAACGACCCAGATTGATCCGGGGTTGGGCCGGGTAAGAATTGGCTTGGGATGGTGGTCTGTTGGGTTATTTAATTGGGTTAGGGATCATGCTAATTTTAGGCTATAATTGAAATAAAAGGGGCTAGTTGTTAAATACCTAATTAAATTAGATAAAACAATTTACAAAAAATAGCTAATAATTGTATAAAATGGAATTGATGCTTAGAAAATAAATTAGAATGACTGATTAGCATTTAAAAGATACAAAATGACTAATTACTGGTTAAAAATAGTATAAAACATATGATTGGGCTATAATTGTAAAGTTATTGCAATCATAGCCAAAGAGTGCCAATTTGGCTAATTGTGAAATAATTTGGTCTTAGTAGGACCCTAAATAATGAATTAAATCAAAAAATGCTTTTGAAATGGTTTGTAATGCAATTTTGTAATTAATTATTAGAAATAAAATACCGGCTAAATTAAAATAAATTAATAAAAATATGAAAAAATTATAGAAAAATACTAATTGCTAATAAAGCATGTTTTTGAAGATATATATGCAATTTTAAAATATTGTGGGAAAATTGGGTATCAACACCTATTCCCAAGAAATTCAAAATGCCTGATATTCCCAAGTACGACGGGACAACTGATCCACGTGATCATGTAACTGCTTTTACTACAGGAGTAAATGGCAATGCTATGACTAAACAAGAAATTGAATCAGTACTAGTCAAGAAGTTCGGAGAGACACTCACCAAAGGAGCACTAACATGGTATTCTCTTCTACCCGAAAATTCTATTGACTCTTTTGCTGAGCTTGCAGATTCTTTTATAAGAAAAAAGAATAGAAGACATATTCAAGATAAAACAAGGAGACACAGAATTGCTCCAAGAATTTGTAGACATGTTTCAAAGAGAAAGAATGTTGCTACCAAGGGTACCTGATAATTGGACAGCAATGGCGTTTGCAAGCAACTTGAATGACAGAAGCTCAGAAGCCACGAGAAGATTCAAGGAAAGCTTGAGAGAATTCCCAGCGATGACATGGAACGATGTCTATAACAGGTACAACACCAAGCTAAAAATAGAAGAAGACATCATTGCTCAATCAAAAGCTGAAGATCGAGGCAGTTCTAGATGCTCCGAACCAGAAAGGAGAACAGGTAAGAACAGGTACGATCCATATATGGGACCTTCAGCACGAGAAATTTGTTCCAGGTTTGAAAACACACGTCCGGAATATAGACCGTAAAATAGAGATACGAACTCATCCTCTTCAAGATCTAGAAAAGATCCAGAGGAACGGAACATAGGTAATGCAAGAGTCGGAGACTACAACTTCAATGTAATTATTTCTGGATTAATTGCCGTACTGAGAAACATGGGCGATAAAGTTCGATGGCCCAAAGAAATGAGATCGAATCCAAATAGAAGGAATCTAGACTTCTGGTGCGAATTCCATAACGATCATGGACACAGAACATCAGATTGCACATTGTTGCAAGGTGAAGTAGAACAATTATTAAAACAGGGCTATCTAACAGAACTGTTTAGTGAAAAAGGTAAACATGCATATATGAAGAAAATGCAAGAGCCCCCGAAACCACCATCTCCAAAGAGAACAGTGAATGTGATACACGGAGGAGAGGAGGTGAATGGAGTAGTCTGCAAAAGAACAACAAAATTCACAATTACACGGGAAGCGGATTCGTGAAGACATGGAAGCAGACAATATAACGTTCGACAAAGCAGATGGAAACGAATTTCTGCTTCCTCATAATGGCGCTCTGGTAATATCTCTACTCAGACATGACATTAATGTAAAAAGAGTGTTGATTGATCCAGGTAGCTCAGTCAACATCATTTTGTTGAGAGTTGTGGAAAAAAATACTAATGGAGGATCGAGTAATCCCAAAAGCACGAGCGTTATCTGGGTTTGACAACTCTATGGTCATAACAAAAGGAGAAATTAAGTTTAGTATCTATGTAGAAGGAGTAATCAAAAATATGAAATTTCAAGTCATTGACACCGATATGGCCTACAACGTAATCATGGGGAGACTATGGATCAATGACATGGAAGCAATACCATCTACTTTACACCAGGTAATAAAATTCACTTCCAAATGGGGAATTCAACAGATTCGAGGCGATCAACAGACCTCAAGGAATATAAATTCAGTAGTACACTCAAACAAAAAAGAGGTAGCGGAAGAGTCAAAAGATGAGGAAATCGCCTAATTAGGTACGGAAGAAGAAATTGGAACCCAAATAGGTACGGAAGAAGGAATCCAAGAGAAGGTGAACCAAATCACCACAAAGGCAACATCAACACATACGGACATGGATTCTAGACCCGATGTCATTCGGGATCCATAAGAAGACGAGCATATTAAAAATACTATTGAGGAGCTCGAAGTTATCCCACTATTCGAGCAGAAGCCTGAGAAAAAAGTTCATATAGGCACGAGGCTAAGACCCGCAAAAAAGAGGTAAGTTAATTGAATATTTAAAATCTAACTCAGATTATTTCGCTTGGTCCCATTCAGATATGACAGGTATACCTCCGGAAGTGATGACTCATAAACTAAATGAAAATCCATCCTTCGTGCATGTCAAGAAAAATAAAAGAAAGCAAAGACCATTCAAGAACCAAGTGGTCGATGAAGAGGTACAAAAACTCTTGAAAATTGGTTCAATACGCGAGGTAAAATATCCTAGTTGGTTAGCTAATAATGTAGTGGTACCCAAAAAGAATGGTAATTGGAGAGTATGCATAGATTACACAGATTTGAATAAAGCATGCCCCAAAGACTCCTTTCCATTACCACACATAGATCAAATGATTGATGCCACTGCAGGTCATGAATTGTTGAGCTTTCTAGATGCATATTCTGGTTATAATCAGATTCAGACAAGGAAAAAACTTCCTTTATTACAAACAGGGGGACTTATTGTTACAAAGTCATGCCTTTTGGCTTGAAAAATGCTAGAGCCACGTATCAAAGGCTAGTGACCAAGATGTCCCAGGAACATCTGGGGAAGACAATGGAGGTATACATTGATGACATGCTGGTAAAATTAACTCAAGAGGAAGATCATTTCCATCATCTTTCAATCACCTTCGAAATCCTGCGCAGGTATAACATGAAACTAAATCCAGAAAAATGCGCCTTTGGCGTTGAATCAGGTAAGTTTTTGGGTTTCCTTGTATCAAATAGGGGTATAGAAGTAAACCCTACTCAGATTAAAGCTATTGATGAAATACCTGATATACTTATGAGCAAAAAAGAAGTTCAAAAACTAACAGGAAGAATTGCAGCCTTAGGAAGATCTATCTCCAGGTCTTCGGAGAAGAGTTTTAAATTATTTTCAGTTCTAAAAAAGTAGAATCAGTTCGAATAGACTGAAGAATGCCAACAGACTCTCAAAGATCTGAAGGCCTATATATCAAAACCCCCGCTACTGTCTAAACCAAAAGAGGGGGAGAGACTGTATGTCTATCTTGCTGTAGCAGAAATTTCTGTAAGTGCAGTACTAGTAAGAGAAGACAGAGGGAAACAATCTCTGATTTATTATGTAAGCAAGTCTTTATTAGATACTGGAACTAGATATCCTCATCTAGAAAAATTAGCCTTAGTTCTAACCATGGAAGCTAGAAAGTTGAGACCATACTTTCAATGTCACCCAATCACTATTGCGACCTCGTATCCACTAAGAAATATTTTGCATAAACAAGAGTTATCAGGGAGATTAGCTAAATGACAATAGAATTAATCGAACATGACATAATATATCAGCCTAGGACTGCAATAAAGTCTCAGATTTTAGCTGATTTCGTCGCTGATTTTAATACTAGCATAATCCCTGAAGTGGAAAAAGAGTTGCAACTCTTCAACGGGGCTAATCCGGGAATTTGGACCCTATTTATTGACGGCTCTTCTAACATAAAAGGAGCCGGCTTGGGAATTGTTTTAATATCACCCGCGGGTGAAAAGATATGACAAGCCATTAAATATTATCCCATAACTAACAATGAAGCAGAGTACGAAGCTGTCATTGCAGGGCAACTCTCAATTGAGCAAATCGTGATCAAAAGTGACTCTCAACTAGTGGTAAACCAAATGCAGGGGACTTATACCGCAAGAGAGGCTCAGATGCAACAATATCTGGAAAAGGCACGAGACCTAGAAAGGCAATTCCAGTCATGGAAAGTTACGCAAATACCCAGAGAGGAAAGTGCAGAAGCGGATGCATTAACTAACCTCGCAGCAGTTGCCGACGTAACAAATAAAGACAATGCAATTGTCATACACTTATTTTATTCAGCAATAGACCAGGACAAAAATGAGGTAATTTAACAATTTAACCTGGGATTGGAGAAATGAAATTGTAAACCTTTTGCAGAACGGCGCCGTGCCTGAAGATAGAAAAGCAACTCAAGCACTTCGCCGGAAAGCTGCGCGGTACTGCCTAGTTCATGAAACTTTATACCGTAAAATGTTTGGAGGTCCCCTAGAAAAGTTCCTTGGACCCAATCAAACGGAGTACGTGATAAATGAAGTACACGAAGGACACTGCGGAAACCATGCAGGAGCAAGATCCTTAGTCAAAACCTTAATCAGAGCAGGGTACTATTGGCCTAAAATGGAGGAAGATGCTGAGAGCTTCGTAGCTAAATGCGACAAATGTCAGCAATATGCCAACAATATGCATCAGCCAGCAGAATTACTCCACCCAGTGGTGTCACCATGGCCATTCATAAAATGGGGCACGGATATAGTAGGACCCCTTCCCCCAGCTAAAGGAAAGGTACGGTTCTTACTCATATTAATTGATTATTTCACAAAATGGGTGGAGGCATACGCTTTTAAACAGGTGCGAGAGAAAGAAGTGAAAAGCTTCATATGGCGACACATAATATGCCGCTTTGGAATACTAAAGGAGATCGTATGTGACAATGGCCCACAATTCATAGGCTCACAAATCACAAAATTCTTCCAAAGCTGGAAAATCAAGTGAATCACTTCATCACCATATCACGCCGTGGATAATGGGCAAGCCGAGTCAACAAACAAAATCATTGTCAACAACTTAAAGAAATGGTTGGAAAAAGCCAAGGGAAACTGGCCTGACGAGCTACCGGCAGTATTATGGCTTACAGAACTACTGCAAAAGTATCCACGTGAGAAACTCCATTCGTGTTTGTCTACGGTTCAGAAGCATTAATACCAGTGGAAATCGGCAAACCAAGAACGAGATTCACAACGGCAACGGAAGAAACAAACAACGACGAGTTAAGGACAAATCTGGATTTGCTCGAGCAAAGAAGAGAAGCTTCATTAATACGTATGGCAGCCCAAAAACAAATTATAGAGCGATATTACAACAGAAAAGCTCACCTCAGATATTTCAAAATTGGGGACTTCGTTCTTAATAAAGTCTTCTAATCAACAAAGGAAGCTGGTGCAGGAAAGCTAAATCCAAACTGGGAAGGGGCCTACAATGTCTGTGGCATTGCTGGAAAAGGCGCTTACGAGCTGGGAACTATGGACGGCAGAATCTTATCAACCAGTTGGAATGTTGTTCATTTGAAGAAGTATTACTTTTGAGTAAAGGGAATACCCCTGGTCAGGTATCATTACATTTGATTTTACTTTTGTACAGTTAAAGTTATACTAACCATTTTAGATGATAGGCAAAAAGCTAACCCATCACCAGAAGATGATATTAGACCTGCATACACACAAGGAAGTAACTAAATTCCCCGTCTAGGGTTACAAATTTCTGATGGACGTTTTTAAAGGGTTAAGCAGTCATCATCTAAACTATATACCTTCGAGTCCCGTATTTTTTTCCTTTTCAGGAAAAGGACCACAAGGAAGAAATAGTCAAGTGCTCGAGATTTCATTCTTCAAAGCTTAAACACTTGGGGGACTATACAATATGGAAGGCAAAGAAGACTATCAAAAAGTCAAAGCTCAAGCCTGAAGATCCATCTTCCCAACAAGTCAAGTACTATGAGCAAAATCAAAGAGACAAAGACAAAAATCGCAAAGCCTGATTCAAAAACCTTAAAAAAAACATATTTGTAAATGTAAATGAATGTTTAGGTTAAGGGCAGAATATTAGATACAGATAAAAATGCACATCCTTGTACTTAGTCAAAAACTATTGTAAATAAAAATAGTTACGGATGAGAAAAACATTATCCTTGTATTTATTCAAAAAACTGTTGTAAACAAAAACAGTTACGGGTAAAAATTCATACCCGTATATTTATTCAAAAAACTGTTATAAATGAAAACAGTTATACCCTTGTATTAATTCAAAAAAGCTGTTACAAAAGAAAAACAGTTATGAGTACAAGTTTATACCAAATCTGTTGTAAGAAAAACAGTTGCAAAGGAGTTATGGACGATACACAAACACATGTAAAATGTTGCGAAAGTTCGAAATAATACAAAGACTTTCTTAAAAAACACTGTCAAAGAAAAACATGTGAAATTCCTATCTCTCTTTTGTACATTTACACCATTATGAAGTTGGGACGTCTTCTTCATTAAGTGTCGATAAAAAAATGGCCCTCTTTTATAAATCGTGCCTATTATGAAAAGGTACGAAAAATCTAAGCATTTTTTAAAAATGCAAAGTCAAAAACTCAGAGGTAAACCAAAAACATCAAAAAGAAAGCATGAAAAGATTTAAGAGTGAAAACAAAAACTCAAAGGAATCGAAATTCATGCCGATATTACTATTAATATATAGTGGCAAAAAAACTGAGTATTAACTTAGTCTAAGCCTAATTTGTGTATACAAAAGTTGCCCCTAAGTTGTCAGTTGGGGACTTACACAGGACCGAATTTTACCCCTAATAGAACTGGGGGTAACCACCAATTGTTCNTTTCAATCGTCTCTTTGGTTTTGGCAATTTCAGCTTCCACGTCAAAATTCTCTTGGCCCATTTCCGTCAATGTGTAATGTCGGGCATTCAAATAAGCCCAACTAACATCGACAACTGATTTGTCCTCAAGAGCCTCCTAATATTTCTCCCATTGTTCAGCTTCGGCTCTTAGCTCATCTCTCTCAGCCATGGCAACATAATGATAAGCATGCAAAGGAGCAAGGGATCTTTCCATAAACTGGACCTTATCCGAAGATTTACGGAGGTGTTCTTGGGTATGAGTGAGCAATTGTACAAGTTCACCAGAGTGCCTCCTTCTGATCCATCAAAGCCTTCAGGATCCTAATCTCTTCGGTGGTATGGGAAAGCTGCTCCACAAAGGAAGACTCCAAGATGCTTTTATCCTTACCTGCCTGATTTGAAGACGCCTTCTCTATGGCTAGTTCCACTACAATAACTCTGATCTGTTGTTCCAAGTTACATTTCTCCTCCTCCATTGCCTCCATATCAAGCTGTAGACTCTCGTACTACTCCTTCCAATTTTCAACCTCGGTATGGAAGTCATTTGCTGATTGCTCCATTTGAATGACTCTCTTCATCAATTCTGTGCCCAAAAGGTTGATCTGCATAAAATGATAAGTTAGATACGGTAAAAGAAAATATAATATATACATATGAAGAAGGAGCAAGTTTTACCTTTAAGGATGAGTGCACAATCTCGTTCATCCAAGTTAAGGAGCTATGACTTTCCAGCTTAGACTTCTCAACCGGGCCTATCAAGGGCTTTAACCATACATCAGCCTGGCCCGGCTTTTTCAACAGGCTGCGTCCCGTAGGAACCTATATTGTAACTTGCTTCATCACCCCCCCTATTGGAAGACCCTACTTCAAAATCAGAAGGAACGGAAGTGAGGGCGGGTGAAGGAGTCACGGGCGGATCAGAAACAGAAACGGGAGCAATAAATAAAAGTTCCGCAGGAGCAGGCGGAGGGAAAATAGCAAGAGGAGCTTCATCAGAAACTGTACCAAAACCTTGCTGGAACAGGTGATCAATGAACTCACGAACAAGATAGGGAGTTGCATCTTCAGGAGCGTAAGGCTCTGATTCAGGTACAGGAGGATCAACAACGGGCGCAGATTCATCGTCAGAGACAACCCTCCTCCTACGTGTCCTATGAACTAGCGAACCCTCCTCTTGTTCCTCTTCATCCTCCAAGGTCCGGGACTCACTTTCCTTCCTTTTCGACGAGGAGGAGCCAACAATGGTTTCCTGAGCCTTAGCCAGGGACATCTTTGAAGCAGACACATCCGTAGAAGAAATTCCATGAGCAGGAAACCCTATCAAAAGAAAGGGATCAGAGAAAGCTCAAAAAGGGAAGAAGTCAAAAGAAAAACCCTCACTTACCATGGGTTTTCACATTCCAACCAAACCTCGAAGAGAGGTACTTCCAAGAACTTTATTTTAAAGGAGCGATTAACAAAAGTTTTTCTACCCCATAACGAAAATCGGAGACATTCTCGACGGTTCCCATGTTTGCTGCAAAAGGAAAAGAAACAGTCACGGTACTAATAGTTTATCGAAAACAAAAAAAGGGAAGTGAGCAAAATTGTACTCACATGCAAAGTTCCACTTCTCATGGAAGGGGAGATTTTCTTCACCTACTAAACCCGCAGTAGGGAACATACCGAACATACCACCCTCTATCTTTGTCATCATCCGGAATAACTAACACTCTTTTACTCCTAGCCACGAGAGCAAAAACTCCTTGGCGGAATAGCATCGGGAAAAAGAGGTGAATAAGATGATGGAAAGTAAAGGGGACAGAAGCTAAATTGGCCAAATACCTAAGGCACGCAACCACTCTCCAAACAAGAGGACCGACTTGTCCCAACAAATTTGAAGAATCGACAAAATTTAATGATAACAGGGTCAATGGGAGGCTTGAATCCTAATGTGAAGGGATAAGTATAAACATAAGAATACCCAGTCCTATAAGAGGTTATTCTTTGGTTATCATTAGGAACAACAACAGGAAAATCAGACTTCCAACAACAGTCCCTGCGTACGAGTGACACTAAACCCTCTGTTATTTGGGTAGGATAAAGGTCAGCACTATCATGTGATGACATGGAAGAAAGTAGCTCACTCATGGCCTCATTATCCTTGGCAAAAGAATACTCGGCAGGAATGATCTCATCGACTCTCAGCTCACGCGGTGGTTTTTGATACCCAATTTTTCCTCAAAATATTTTAAATTTGCATATATATATGTCTTGAAAATCATGTATCAATCGTAATTGATATTTTTCCACAATTTCCCTATATTTTTATTAATCTATCCAGCATTTTATTTCCAATAAATAATTATGAAATTGCATTACAAAATGATTTCAAAAGCATTTCTGGGTTTCATTAATTATTTTGATCCTACTAAGACCAAATTATTTCATAATTAGCCAGATTGGCGCCTTTTGGCTATAATTGCAATAACTTTGCAATTATAGCCCAATCATACGATTTTATACTATCTTTTATCCAGAAATTAATCATTTGTACTTTAAATACTAAGTAATCATTCTTAATTATTTTCTACGCATGAAATTCATTTTTTATAATTAACAGCTATTTTATAAATTGTTTTATTTAATTGGGTATTTAATAACTAGACACTTTTATTTTCAATTATAGCCTAAATCAATCTGATCCCAACCCAATTAATTAGCCCAAATATCCCATGCCCAACACCTAAGTCATCCAACCAGTACCTCACTTCAATACTGACCGTTGATCACTCAGATCAACGGTCTGGATTTACCCTTTCCATAATTAATCCAAACGATCCCCCTCCCAAAACTCACTTCTCTCATTTCCCTCACCTGCTATCCGCTGCCATCCCCTTCCCCTTATCTCTCAAATCCTCTCTGCATCAAACCCTAAATCCCTCGCCATTCTCTGGTTCATCGATAACAATGACGGTTCCCTACCCCCTAGCCTCTATGGCTCCTCTCTATGGCTCGATTCTTGCATCCCTGAGGTCCTCAAGGGACTGGTTGGTTATTCATCCACCCCCAGGGGTCCGTGCTCACCTCCCATGGCTTTCATGCCATTTTCAGGTCATCCATGGCCATCTGAGTAAGATCCTCCCATCTCTAGCTAGAACATGTGGTCTCTAAGACGATTCTCTCTTTCTCTTTGGGTTCTTTCTCTGAAACCCTAATTTTAACACTGGATTTCTTAGATCTGCAATAGATATGGGTATATTTCGAGTTATTTTTCTGTTTTCTTAAAGAATCTCCGATTTTCTAAAGCGTCTCTTCATCTTCAAATTAGGGTTCTTAACCCCTTTTCAGAATACGCTTTCCCTTCTGATTTTAGTATTAATCTATGATTTTCACTATGTTTAAGTGGTTATATGAGTTTTCTCTTTTTATCTGAGTTATTATGTTGAAAACCCCAAGTTTCTTGATTTTAATCTGTGATTTTGAGTCTGTTTTCGATAATATGTTCACCTAATTTGTATGTGTACTAGTTTCTCATAAACACTCTGTGATTTTGTGATTTTTACCCTATGTTTGCTTGTTAAGGTTTTTTACTTCGACTATTCCTTCCTATTATGTGTTTATTCCCAGAAATTTGTGTTATTTCTGATTTTCTTCGACTTTATCCTACTTTGTCCATCAATGTTTCTGATTCTTCACGTATTCTGCCTACATCATGTTCAATCTGTTAATTTGGACTATGCTCTATATGAATCCCTAATTTTTATATGATTTCTTCTCTACTCGTCTTCTTAGGGTTTTGATTTTATCTATTATATGTTTATTACGCTTATTCTCACAAGGTTATGCTAAATTTGTGCTATTTGTGAATCCCTGAATCTTTGTGATTGATACTTTTTGTAATATTCTATATTGATTTTAACTTGTGAAATATTTTCTGACGTTATTCTATGGTCAATTATGTTGTTCGTTGATTTTAAGCATTTTCCTTAATTAAATCATGATGAATCTAGTCTCATTTACATGTGATATACTTGTATTATACCCATGTTGTTTCCTTAATTGGCTATACTCAGCCTCATACGATTATATGTCTATTACCGTTTGAGTATGATTCCATAATTAAGGGAAATATTTATACTAATTTGATTCTAATTAGTATATACTTCTATAATTACTGCTGAACTATTATTTTTACCTTATTCTTCTGCCTGTTTTTAAACTATAAGTACCTTAGTCTTCATTATCAAACACACGAACACATTGCTCAAAACTCTCTTGTATACACAAATACTCTCTTTTGCTCTCCTTCTGGTTACTTGCTATTATCAGCCGGCTGCAAGACAAGGATGATTATTCTACCCCTTACTCTTCATTCTGTGTTTGCTATCTCCTATACTGGTATGTCCTAATTTTAGTTTAAGTTTCAAAAACAATATGTTTCTTTTAGTACTTCAATTCATCCTGTTTCTAATATGTTTTTACCTATGGTTTTGCTGTGATGTCTGCACTTGACCTGCTTGCACTGTTGTTCACTTAGCATGTTATGTACTCCCCTCCCTTAGACTCAGCATGCTTATGAAATACTATCCCCCTTTTAGTATACCTCAATATGATTCTGCCTTACTTATGCTTCTCTGATTATTGGCATGAACTTTTCTGTGGCAAAACAATTTGTACCTTATGTTATTCGGTTCTGAGTAATCCTAAAGTTTATGCTATATCCTTGATCCCTGGATGCCCCCTAGCATATTTTTGATTTTGTACGTAAGTGTTCCTAGAACTATGTTCTTACCTATGTGCCTTATGTGTCCCTAATCCCCTATTACCCCTAATTGGTGTTATTGAACCTGCCTTGGTTCTGTGTTCTTTGGCTGTGTATGAACCTGTTTTGGGTGCTATGTCTGGACTGTTGCTTGTTGCTCTACTCTCTTTTCAAAAACTGTTTTACTACATAACTCTGTAGTTCTTTACAAAATCTTTCAAACAAATCTCTTTTCAAACTGTTTTCCTACTCAAACTTTTCAAAACTATGTCAAGCACTCTCACTTTACTCTTAGATATTTTAGTTCCGCCCCTCTAATGTGTGACTGCTTAGGGATCCCTCTGATATCCCTCTGAACTCTGATGCATTAGAGCTGGCCCTTCCACACTGCACTTACTCAATTATGGTTATGAAGTCTGGGTGTGAGCACTGCCCGGGATCCCTTGAGGTCCTTAGGGAACTCTGACACACCCGGATATGAGAAAGGCTATGAAACATTTGGGCACTTGAGGTTCTGGAAGTCTAGGCCAGTTTTCAGGCTCTCTATAGTTTAACTTCTTCTTTTCCTTTATCTATTTACGTAATTTATTCAGCTGGTCTGTAATATTTATTTGTAAATGAATATTGGGGATGGCTAGTGAAATGGGAGGGGATAACTATATAATTTTATCGATGCCACTGGGTAGAAATCATGCCTTAAGCTTTACATTTCCTATATCTACATTAGAATCCATGCTTAGGATCAACATGCCAAACATGCATTAGATATCATGTCTTTAAGGCTTTTTCATGTTTACTGCTTTAACATACAACATACCTCAATTTATGCTTGTTCCTACCACTTAGAAATCCTGCTCCATAGGTGATAAAATTAATACTCATGTGCATTCATGAATCATTCTTAACAACTCTGTAATTCTCCGTGCATTTTAGAAATCATGCTTTTGGAATCCTGTCCATCCTGAAATTATATCCTAGCCAGCCTGCATTTACGTGTGCATACAAGATACCATTCTCTAGGATTTTGTTTACATTTACTTAACTACGCCTAGTTTAAACTGTTGATTCATGAAAAGGTATAAAATAACCTCGAATATGATTATCATGTCTGTTCTTAATAGAAATTGGTAACTATCTCTACATTCTCAGATTTACATCACTTAGAACAGCATGTTTTAGGTAAAACAACCTCTGAACTATTTAATAATTCGGCTAGTCACTATGCACAACCCCATGCCTAAGCAAGCCTTAGGTAATCAATCTCTTAAAAAGGAATATTGTTTTGATTGTGTTTGCTGCCTACGGTCTAACCGTTTATTTTAAAAAACCAGTAGGCAAGCTGATCAGGTCCTTGCTATTGAGTTTATAAACAAGATGCATACTTCTGTGCATTGATATTCTCTTAGATATCCTGTCTTAGGATTCTGTCTAATAAAACTGCCTATTGTTTTGTGTTTGAGACGTGCTATTTATGTGCAATATCCGTGGAGGTAAATCTGAGCCTTTTAAATTGCTTTTCCCGTATTTTTTTAGTAAAGTCCTATTTGTTCTTGCATGTCGCTTAGAATTTTATCCTTTTAACCTTAGGGAGTTTTGTCTAGAACTGCCTATATTTAGAGGTGCTGAATTCCTCCAGGGCCATTAAGAAGGGACGGATAACAGCACACATAGAGGTCGTTAAATAAACTTGCTTAATAACCACTAAGGGGTGGGAAAGGGTAGACATGGATATGATATCTGGTGCGCTAATGCCACGAGTAGCCCCTCTTCTGATTGTACTGATGTGATCCTATAAGATAAATAACCTAGGACCCCCTATCCCTTACACATGTGTGCTTAGATTGTAAAACCTCCAAAATATTGTATATGTGCTTAGACTTTAAATCTTTTAAACTTAAGCAAATATGTGTGCTTGGACTGCAAATCTTCTCAAAACCTTCATCTATTTACCTATGTGTTTATTGCTTATATGTTATCTGTTCACAAAGTTTGTTTGGGCCAGGAACCACAGTTGTGGACTTCGAGGGGTGTCTAACACCTTCTCCTTGAAGTAACTTCAAGCCCTTACCCTATCTCTGATTATCTAATCTGTGTTAAATAACCTTTAGTAGGTGCCCTAACGCACCTTAACTCGTTAGGTGGCGACTCTTCAATTCCTTACCCCTTTCCCAAAAGGAAACGAGTTGTCCCAATAATGTCGAATATCCTGACCGATCGAGAGGGGAGGAAAGAGAGGAGCATGACAGTGGTTCATTTTGTTCTCTACTCTTTGATGAAGATCTAGAAGACCTAGCCCTCGAAGAAGACAAAGAAATAGTAGACCTATAAGATGGCGGAGTAGTATGGGGAGAAGAACCCCTGGAAGGTGCAGAACTTAAGCCCCTAAGTCTACCGCCCCTTCTACTCCGTGTTGGAGCAGAAGAAGGAGTCAATTCATCTACAATAATGACCTTTTTGGATTGCTGGTTTGAAGAAGACATGTTTATGAGGATGAAGAATTTACAAATAAAGATAGAAGGTTAGAAGTTTTTCGTGAAAGTAAAGAAAGGAAAAGGGGTATTTATACTCAGAGGGGACCGTCAAAAAATGGAAAAAACAGTGATGTGAAAGTCATAATTGAAGTTGTCACTTCGTGATTGATTCAGCCGCAAAAATCCCTAAAAGGCGCTGAATAATTGCAGAATAAATCCGGGAATTCCACATGGAATGGGCATTAAATGGAAGTGACAAGCGACGCATACGTTCAGAGACGGATGCAATGGTACGAGTGAAGCGGCGGCAAAATATTTCTGCCATAAATGAATATCAATGAAAACATGACAACTGGACGAGACTTTACGAAGAGGTACGAGACAAAGAGGAAAAAAATGACATACCCACAAGGTAATTAGATACGGGAATCTCAATCTAATTGAGGAGATGAAGAAACACGGTCATAATGAATCAAGACAGCATAAAGGGCAGATTCGAAGATCTTCAATCAATGAGCCAAACGTTTACATAATCTTCACACAACCGTTACGATTAATCATTGTAACGTTACATTAATGCCATTATTAGTCAATAATGCTCAATCACTGAAAAGAGTAGACGTTATATTAAGAAATTCCCTATAAAAGGGAGTAAAATATAACTTGTACGGACATGTTCGAACCACTATTCAAATATACTTACTTTTTACGCATCTTTTTGCTTTCTATTTACGAATTTACTTACAATTATTAACATATTCTTTGGTTATCAGAAACCCG
The DNA here is from genome assembly GCA_005239525.1 of Nicotiana knightiana. Taxonomy (NCBI): domain Eukaryota; kingdom Viridiplantae; phylum Streptophyta; class Magnoliopsida; order Solanales; family Solanaceae; genus Nicotiana; species Nicotiana knightiana. Next base: position 20,795 of record ML397658.1, on the reverse strand, counting down.
TGTTCTTCTTAAAAATAGCTTTGGCAGAGAATCTAATTCTTTGGTTAAACAATTTCCCTGGTTGATGTACGGATTGTGGTACGGTATCCCAGTAAGGCGAATGGTAATTTATCGTGCCATTGCTTGTGATTCTCTACCATTTTGCTTAGTATCTTCTTGATGTTTTTGTTGGCGGCCTCTACGACTCCATTTATTTGATGCATGTATGTTGTGGAATTCTTGTGCTTGATTTTGAAAGTTTTACACATGGCTTTCATCATATCACTATTGATATTGGCAGCATTTTTAGTGATGATGGACTCTGGAACCCCAAATCGACAAACAATCTGGTCTCTGACAAAATCTGCAACGACTTTCTTGGTTACCGCTTTGTAAGATGCATCTTTAACCCATTTGGTGAAGTAGTCGATGGCCACTAAAATGAACCGGTTACCGTTTGAGGCGGTGGGGTCAATTGGGAAGATGACATCCATTCCCCATGTAGTGAAAGGCCAAGGTGAACTTGTTGCATTAAGCTCGTTTGGCGGCACCCGTATCATGTTTGCATGTATCTGGCATTGGTAGCATTTCTGAACGTACCGTATGCAGTCTATTTCCATGGTCATCCAAAAGTATTCGGCCTTAAGTATCTTCTTGGCTAAGACAAAGCCGTTCATATGTGGGCCGCAGGTTCCGACATGTATTTCCTCAAGTAATTAGGAAGCCTCTTTTGTGTCAACACACCTTAACTGTCCCGTATGGGGAGTTCTCCTGTATAGGGTTCCTCCTCTTTAGAATAAATGATTGGACAATCTCCGAAGGGTGCGTTTCCTTGTCAAATATTCTTTGATGTCATGGAACCAGGGGTTTCCATCCGTTTATTCTTCAACATGGGCACATTATGCCGGCTGATTATGGATCCTTACCAGAATGGGATCGATAATACTCTTGTCCAGATGTTGTATCATTGATGACAAGGTGGCCAATGTGTCTGCGAATTCATTCTGAATTCTGGGGACATGCCGTAATTCTATCTTTGTGAACCGCTTCTTATATTCTTGTACATGATGCAGATATGATAGTATTTTGGAATTCTTGGTAGCCCATCCTCCTTGTACATGATGTACCAGCAGGTCTGAATCGCCGATTACCAGCAATTCCTGAATATTCATATCAACAGCCAGGTTGAGCCCTAATATGTAGGCTTCATATTCTACCATGTTGTTAGTGCTTGGGAATCTAAGTTTTGCAGACACTGGATAATGCTGACCGGTTTATGATACCAAGACGGCTCTGATACCCACTCCTTTAAAATTTATTGCTTCGTCGAAAAACATCCTCCAACCGTCGTAGGCTTTAGCAATATCTTCTCCTACGAATGATACCTCCTCATCAGGAAAATACATCTTTAGGGGTTCATATTCTCCTCCTATAGGATTTTCATCAAGATGATCTGCTAATGCTTGTCCCTTGACTACCTTCTGAGTTACGTAGATATTGTCAAACTCACGCAGCAAGATTGCCACTTGGCGAGCTTCCTAGTCGGCATGGGTTTCTGAAAGATGTAGTTTTGATATGAGATATGTAGTATAGGCACAGAAGTAGTGTCTTAGATTTTGAGCTATCCAGGTTAGAGCACAACAAGTGCGTTCCAGCAGAGAGTATCGTGCTTCATAAGGAGTGAACTTCTTGCTTAAGTGGTATATGTCCTGCTCTCTTCTTCCTGTTTCGTCATGTTATCCCAGAACAAAGCCGAAGGCTCCATCTAACACTGCAAGGTAGAGTAGTAGTGGTTTACCTGGCTCTGGCGGGACTAATACTGGTGGTATGGACAAGTATTCCTTGATTTTGTCAAAAGCCTTTTGACAATCCTTGGTCCAACTGGTTGCTGCATCCTTCTTCAATATTTTGAAAATTGGCTCACATATTACTGTGGATTGTGCTATGAAATGACTGATGTAGTTGAGGCGTCCCAAGAAACTCATATCACATCCTTCTTGCTTTTTGGTGGTGGTAATTCCTGGATGGATTTAAACTTTGAAGGGTCTAACTCTATTCCATGGTGACTGACAATGAATCCCAATAATTTTTCGGTAGGAACCTCGAATACACATTAGATAGTACTTCCGCAGCCGGTCAAAGAATTTCCTCAAATCTGCTATGTGATCTGTAGCCCTCTTATGATGATGTCGTCAACATATACCTCTATTTCTTTATGTATTATGTCATGGAATATGGTTTTCATGGCCCTCATGTAGGTGGCCCCAGCATTCTTCAGACCGAACGACATTATTTTGTAGCAGTACACTTCACATGGTGTGATGAAGGTTGTTTTCTCTGCATCTTCTTTGTCCATCCAAATCTGATGGTAACCCGCGAAGCAATCTACAAAGGACAGGAGTTCATGCTTGGCGCAATTGTCGATTAGAATGCATATGTTTGGTAGCGGGAAATCATCCTTGGGACTTGCTCTGTTTAGATCCCGATAATCAACACAGACTCTGACTTTCCCATCTTTCTTTGGAACTTGTACAATATTGGCCAACCAAGTTGGATACTCAACTACTCTGAGGACCTTGGATTTGATCTGCTTAGTGACTTGTTCCTTGATTTTCAGGCTCATGTCTGGCTTGAATTTCCTAAGATTTTGCTTCACTGGCGGACACATTGGATTTGTAGGTAAATTGTGAGCCACTATGGATGTGCTCAAACCCGTCATATCGTCGTATGACCATGAAAAGATATCCTCATATTCTTTGAGGAACCGAGTGTGTTCTTCTTTCTATGACGGTAACAAATGGATGCTATACGGGGTTCCTTGACGATTTCGGAATCTCCCAAGTTGACTATTTCAGTCTCGTCCATGTTGGACTTGGGCTTGTTCTCAATGTTTTCCACTTCTCTGAAAATTTCCTCATGTATTACATCTTCATCTTCTATTTCTTCTGAGTCACTGTCCTTCTGTTGCATTGTCTCATTACATGTCACAATCGTTGGTTCATCAAGATACGAAATAGTAATGTTGTAGGGATAAAGATATGAAAGAAAAATAGTAATAATAAAACATCAAGCCATTTAAAATGTCAAACAAAATGATTTGAAATAATGTTTTTCGAAACGGAACACTGAAAATAAAATATTATTTAAAACAAAATGCCAAAGAGGAAATCATTTTCAAAAGTAAACAATGTTATCAGCCTTGCTACCCCGGGACTCGTCGGGCCCTTGATGGTCTGACAGTCCAAATCTTGAGGAATGCTCCTCTCTCCATAGTCTGGATAGTGAGGCCTTCTTCCTCCTCCTCCTATACTATTACACAAAAATCTATATCATCGTCTTCCACGAACAAATTCCTCAATGCTTCCAAGGCTTCTTCTTCCTCTGATCACCCTACTATATCGGCCTGCTGGAAGGTCTGATTCAGGTGCGACACGGGTTGCTCAAGAGGATAGTATGGACCACGCCATGGTTACAACCAATTCTGATATTCCTGTCAGGTATACTGATATTCGAGCCCGAAGGTTGTGCCATGGCGCTTCAGCTGTATTGATTTGGAGATACCTTGAATCTTTTTACCAAGCCCCTTACCAGGTTCATACCCTGCCCATGCCAGTATGCTCTCTATTTTCCTACTCCACCATTTATCCTTCTCAATCATGTTAACACGCTCGATGCGATGGTAGGTTTCGCCACCTAACTTCCTTCTATTTTCTACCACCGGAACAGTTTGACAGGTGTAAATGGGATTGCTTCCATCTCCATGGATGATCATTTCTTGATGGTTCCACTCAAATTTTACCTCTTGATGCAAAGTGGATGAAACAAATCCAGCTGTATATATCCAAGGCCGTCCCAACAACAGATTTTAGGAGGCGGATATGTCTAGTACCTGGAATTCAACATCGAACCAGGTAGGACCCATTTGCAAGAATATGTTGGTTTCTCCAATTATGGCTCTTTGTGACCCATCGAATGCTTTTACGTTCATAGATCCTGCTCATATTTCATGTAGGCCCTTGCCCAACATTGATTACACCATTCATCGTATAGTGAGGAAGAGAGTAAAGCACGAAGGGTGATGTCGTGCCATGATTTACATTTAAAAGCATGAAGGTTGATGTCGTGCCATGATTTACATTGATTACATCATACATTTCATAGTGAGGAAGAGAGTAAAAGCACGAAGGGTGATTCCGTGCCATTTATTACATTTCTGGTATTATATTTGTTTCATTAGCATGTTTCTGATAAATTTCCTTCTTGTCTGTTCCTATGTGCTTAATTAACTGCTCTATTTCACCTGTTACCCCGTTGTCTGTTCCCGTATTCCCTTACGTAATTGTTTATCTCTTGCCTTGTTGTTCCACGATATATGTTGTAGAATATGATAGGTTAACGTTTGTTGTTAAGTCTAGCCTAGTCACTACTTCGGCCGAGGTTAGGCTCGGCACTTACTCAGTATATGGGGTCGGTTGTACTGATGCTACACTGCACATCTTATTGTTGTGCAGATCTCGCACCCGGACCCAGTGGACAACGTTGAGGGAGTCTCCTTCAGTTCACCTTAGAGGCTTCAAGGTATACCCGCTGGCGTTCGTGGGCCTTGGCGTCTCTCCTATCCCTAGTTCTTCACTTCTGTCTTGTTTCCTTATAGTTTTTCGGAGACAGTCATGTATTTCTTTTCAGACTTTGTATTTAGCATTCCTATAGACAGTTCGTGAGTTTGTGACTTCAGGTTTTCGGGAGATTATTGCGACGTTGTATTATGTTGTCTTTACTTAGCTTTAAACCTTATTTATTTTCGCTGTTAAGTTGTGAACTGTTTTTAGCTTATTCTGTTAATTCGGTGTGATCATGTTAGTTTAACTGTACACGTTGGCTTGTCTAGCGGGTTCAACGTTAGACGCCATCACGGCCCGATGGTGGGATTTCGGGGGGTGACATGTTCTTACCTTATTTATGTGATTTATTACTCGTACTACTTTCCTTAACTCCCTATACTGGCTTGATTTTTATGCTTTGATTATGGAATTTATTCCGGAACTATTTCCTTTCCTTATTTGATTTGCTACTTGACTACTGATTGATTCCATATAATGCTTTCCCTAAATTAAGTGGTATTAGCTTGATTTTATGTTATTTTGCCATGTTAATTGATTAAGGCCAACTCTAATTGATTCTGAAGTTATTCACATGCCTTATTTGTGTAGGATTTATCATTTCCTTATTTGTCTATCTCATTGATACAATTTAAACCTCTTCCCCATTCCCCTTACACATACTCGAATCCTGTTATTCTCACAAAAAACCTAAGTTCTCTTTGTTCTGATTTCTGTACTAAGTGGTTATTATTTGGCCGGCTGAAAGCCAGGGCAAAATTATTCTGGGAATTAAATGCTATTGCACCTTTATTTATTTTCTTCTCAACTGGTATGCCTAACCTTTGCAATTTCATTCTCTATGCTTTGTTTGACGAGCCTGTTTCAATTCCTAGCATGATTCTGTTCTTTCTATGACAATTTGATGATACTGTTAACTTAAGGCTAAGTTATTTCGAATAGCATGAATCCTCTCCTAAGATTAAGGTTTCTTGCAAGATACTGTAAGCATGTGATCACTTGTTTGCTGCTTAACTCATATGTCCTGTCTGTTTAAATCAGATGTTTTGCCTAATTGCTTATGTGTTTTAGCCACGACTGTTTCAAAAACTAGCATGATTACTACCTAATCACATGCCAATCTGCTTGAACTATGTGCTGAACATGGATTCTGTTTGTTTCTTGGTGCAGTTCTGTTTGCAATATTGTAATCTAAATCTATTTGCTTTTGAAAATTAAGCTATTTATAAAACCCGCCCCCCTCTCTTTACCCTTTATGCAATGGTTTTCCAAACTCCTACTCTTAGTTATTTAGGTTCCTACCACCCCTAGTGTAAGCACTTCCTAGGGTCCTTGAGACTCCTTTGAACTCTGACACATTGGGGCTGGTTCTCCAATCTTTTATGAATTACCTTCTGAATGTGGTTCTGGTGTGAGCATTGCCCTGGGTTCCGGAGGCCCTTGGGAACTTTGACACACTGGAAGCCTGAATTTTAATGTGCCATTGATGGATCATTACTATACTCCAAAGTTGTTCTGTTGGAAGGCCTGGTTCTCAAGTTTATATTGGGCCTATGAAGGCTCCCTATAGTGTAATGGATACTATTATGTAATTTATTCATTCTGGGTTGTAATAATTTCTGTAATAACAGATTGGAGTTGATTAGTGAAAGCTGAGGGTTTTCCTTCTATTTTTGTTAAATTTGAGTAGAGATCCTACCTATAGGTTTAATTATGTTGATCAAGTTGTGTGATTGCTATTACTTGTTTAGAGATCCTGCCTATAGAAATTTCTTGATTGTTTAGTTCTGTACTTTTAAACTCGCATATTAGAGATCCTATTTATAGGACTTTTCATTAATTCTACATTAGAAACCATGTCCTAGGATCCACACATTTTTTAAACTCCAACGTGCATTAGTGACAATGTCTATAGGATTCTGTTTGTTTGAGTAATAACCTTTTCTGGCAATCTGCTTAAAATTCTGCCTACATACGTTTAATAAAGACCATGCTTATAGGAAATAAAGATCAGTTCAAACCTAGAAATCATGCTTATAGGATTTAAACTAATAGATATCATGCCTATAGGGTGAAATCAGTTTTGAAACTTAGAAGTCCTGTCTATAGGAGTTTAAATCAAGTCAGTAATTAGAAATAATTCCTATAGGAAGTAAGGATCGGTATCAAGTTAGAAATCATGCCTATAGGGGTTTAAATCAATTCTGCAATTAACAAGCATGCCTATAGGACTTAAAAGGAACAAAATATGTCTTTATGAGTTAAAATAAGTAGTTCACTTAGAAACCATGTTATAGGTTTATAATAAACTCGTATAAACCATGTTTATAGTGTTCCATTAATCAGTTTTGAATCCGACCAATTCTGGCTATCACTTAGGCAAATCTGTAAGGCTTGTTAATGTTTCTGGGCCTAAACACTATGACAATTTTCTGCCTGAGAGTGCCCAGATTCATGCTTAATAGAATCAGTAGGCAAGCTAATAGGTCTCGATGCTCGCCTTAATAAAGCTATTTCTTTACATTCTGTTTCTGCTCATATAGATATCCTGCCTATAGGATTCAAAAATTAACAAATTTTGCTGATTCAATTGCGTGCATTTGTTGCTTACGTGTGGAGGTCAATGTGAGCTTTTATTTGTTTTTCCTACCTGAAAGTCCTATTTTTATTTGTTTTTCGCCTAGATTTCTCATTTTTAAGTAATATAGGTCAGTCTAGAACCACCCTAAATAGAGGTCCTAATACCTCCAGGGCCATAAGTAAGAGGACGAGTAGTGCACGCATAAGGAACGAGTTAGAAGTTACTAGAACTCTTAGGTAACAACTGAAAGATAGTAATTGGGTAGTAAAGGAGATGATAACCCGTGCGCTAATTCTATGAGTAACATCCCAACTTGGGGAAGTTACAAAGTATTGCATGGAATGATACTATAGGCTAAAAAACCTAGGACCCCCCCCTTTTAATCCCATTTATAGTAACTTGTATCGTCCAAATCGTTTTCCTCCCCTTTTAGACTAATTCGCTTAATTTAAGTTCGGTCGGGACCCACCGTTGTGGACCTCGAGGGGTGCCTAACACCTTCCCTCGAGTTAATTTGAGCCCTTACCCGATCTCTGGTGATGCAAACTGGTTTATGAGTTAATTGCTCTAGGTTACCTAACACACCTTAATCCGTTAGGTGGCGAATCTTCCAATCCTTTAACCAATCCCAAAAAGAAGGAGTTGTCCCAGAAATGTCGAAACCTGATTTCACGAGAAAAAAAGGGCACGACATCATATCGACTCTACTGGGGATATTTCTAGGCTCTTACCATAACGAACCTGATTTTTGTGAATTAATATTTAAATACGTCTTTATTATTCCGTGAATACTCGCATATCCCTTCCTCTTCCCACTTTATGTGTATTTATTTGCCTATTTTCAGTTATTTACAGTTTCTCTTTCTTGTTTTATTACTCTTTACTGTGGAAACTGACTTGTCTCTTTGTTTTCTTTCTTAAATGCCTTTACAATTATTAAATACCGCATTTTATCATTTTTCATCATGCAAATACTTGACAATGTGTTATTTTCTTTCTGCATAAATCATGCTCAATATCATATTCCACTCGTGCGTAATTAATACCATAGAAATGCTTGATGAATGTTTGCGCTCTTCTTATATAATCCTATTTGAATTTGGAATGGCTTATTTGNTCTAGACTTCTATAGAAACCTTACTCTAATTATAATTATACATTCATCATGGTCAAACCTAGCCTGGGTTAATATGTTGTTCACATAATAACCCTTTAAGAAAAGCCTTGTCCAAAGTCTACTGGGGTTTCCATAATCCCAACGGAAGCAACCACGATCTGTGCATTAATTTGGAGAAATAAGTGCCAATATGCTAATCATTAATGTATAAATAGTCAAATCTGGAGGGGAAAGGGTCTAACTCTATTTGTTTTGCAGAAAATGAGGCACGAAGTCCCCAGGTTCGGCATGGTCTCTGACATACCACCATTGTTGCTAGATTGGTGGGAAGACCTTCTGTCAAGTGATAAAAACCATGTGAAAAGAGTCCTTGGAAACCTACATTCCTTATTAGATATCCAACCAAACAACATGTTGATCGAAGCTTCTACCATGTTCTGGACATGCGCGACCTGCGGAACCTGATCGATGGAGCCAAGAGAATCAGGCCTGGAGAAGGTCCTTCTGGGACCAAGTAGATTAGGCTTATTCATTTTTTCTTTTCAAATGTAATAAGGCCAAATGCCATTGGTGACTTACCTTATTGTCGTTTTATATTCGTCTTATTTATTGCGTTAATGAAATGAGGCAATTATTGGCATTAAAATTCTTCAAATCTACTTGTCGCTAGGCCTACCTCGGGAACAACGAGGCTCCTAAATTAGGACGCAAATTTACATTCCTGCAATATATGTGTAAATACTGCAAACATTTTTCAGAACTCTTACTAACTTGGTTACCTTTTGTTTTTCTTTCTTTTTCATTATTATTCCCATCCCCTAAGGTTGGTTCACACATACTGGCATCATCAACTTACCACACCGGATCCAGAGGCCCTCCACCTCCTCCTCCTCCAAGTGCATCAAAAGGCAACTCACAAGGCGGGTTCGGGGTGTTGAAGGAGGAAAAGGAATCGAAGGTTTGAATTATGAGGATTTGTGCATTCAACCAGATGTGGAACTGCCGGAGGGTTACAAACCTCCTAAGTTCGAGATGTTCGATGGAACAGGTGAACCAAAGGTACATTTGAGAACCTACTGTGACAAGCTCGTAGGGGTTTGAAAGGACGAAAGGATTCGCATGAAGCTATTCATGAGAAGCCTCACGGGAGACGCCCTATCTTGGTACATAAGTCAAAATCCCAAGAAATGGACTAATTGGGTAAGCATGGCATCAGATTTCATGGATAGATTCAGATTCAAAACGGAAAATGCACCAGACATATTCTATATCCAGAATCTCAAGAAGAAGCCCACTGAGACTTTCCGCGAGTACGCTACTCGATGGATGTCAGAAGCAGCGAAGGTCAAGTCTTCATTAGATGAAGAGCAAATGAACAAGTTCTTTGTCAAGGCTCAGGATCCACAATATTATGAAAGGTTAATGCTAATCGAGAATAACAAGTTCTCCGATATTATCAAGCTCGGATAAAGGATCGAGTAAGGTATCAAAAGTGGAATGGTGAAAAATTTTGAGGCACTCCAGGCCACGAATAAAGCACTACAATCAGGTGGTATATCAAAGAATAAAGAAGTGGGAACAATAATGGTCGCCCAAGGTCTGAAATCTCCATTGGTGTACTAGACACCTCCACCCACATACCAACATTCACCTCCCAGATATCCATGTTTAACCAAAGAATTAGACTCTTTGACTAAAGCTTATTTTTTAAGATGAATAAGGGTTACTGATAATCAAGGTAATGAAGAAAAATGAATAATAGACAGTATTGCAGAAATAAAAAACCGAAGTTAATTGTATTCGAGAATCAGATGCCTTTACAAGCTGTATTCCCCTCCTTTATATAGGAGATTCTTATAACGTACGACTCTTGCTATGGTTACTCATTAATGACTAATTATGACATTAATGAGGCATTAGAAAGGATAACGGTAATTGGGGTTTGGTTACATAACGTTCGAGTAATCAATTGTGGGTCCATGAATCTGCCCGTAGCTTTGCCTAGATTCATTCTGACCGTGCCTCTCTCCCGTTTTGATCAAGTTGAGTTTCCCGTGGCTGATAAGCTTGTGGGTTTACTGAACTGTGCCTCTTCAAAGAATCACGTCCAGCTGTCGTATTTTCCTGTGTCCACGTGACTGGCTGAGTTGTCAAAAGCTGGCTTACGTGTGAAACTCTTTTTTACCAATACAGTCCATCTTATCGCTGCTGCAAAATTTCGAAGCACACAGGAATGCTCTGATAAAGGTACTGAATGAAGAATATGTGCCCAACAACATTACTAGCGGAGAAATGGTCAACATGGTGGGACAAGTGTTAGAAAGCCATAATATCACCTTCCATGAAGACGAATTGCCACCTGAAGGATTGAGCCACAACCGGGCGTTGCACATCACAGTGCAATGTGAAGATAAGTTCATTGTCAGAGTTCTGATAGATGGAGGGTCCAGGCTCAACATCTGTCCGCTGACAACTCTGAAAATCATGGCACGACATCAACCTTCGTGCTTTTAAATGTAAATCATGGCACGGCATCACCCTTCGTGTTTTTACTCTCTTCCTCACTATGCAATGTATGATGTAATCAATGTAAATCATGGCACGGCATCACCCTTCGTGCTTTTACTCTTTTCCTCACTATGCGATGTATGATGTAATCAATGTAAATCATGGCACGGCACCACCCTTTGTGCTTTTACTCTCTTCCTCACTATGCCATGTATGATGTAATCAATGTAAATCATGGCACAGCATGAACCTTCGTGCTTTTAAATGTAAATCATGGCACGGCATCACCCTTCGTGCTTTTACTCTCTTCCTCACTGTGCAATGTATGATGTAATCAATGTAAATCATTGCACGGCATCACCCTTCGTGCTTTTACTCTCTTCCTCACTGTGCGATGTATGATGTAATCAATGTAAATCATGGCACGACATCACTCTTCATGCTTTTACTCTCTTCCTCACTATGCGATGTATGATGTAATCAATGTAAATCATGGAACGGCATCACCCTTCGTGATTTACACACTTCCTCACCAATGCAATGACAATTATCAAAATGGCAAGTAAAACAGCATAGTGGAATCACAAATCATGATCATCCGGCAAGGGAAAAATATCAGTCATTATCACAACAAATTGCCCGGCAAGGGTCTCAGGTATAACCAACCTTTTCAAGTATATCCTTTACAGTTGGGTCATCAATAGGACCATTACATCACAAGTTCATTAACGAGGATTTTCAACAACAATCAACTTCCAAGTAGAGATAAATTCATAATACAAAGGATATGAAAGTAAGGACAAGAATTTCATCAAAAATGGACTCATGGGCATTCTTGACACACAATGCATAGGTACTTGTAACCTCACCTATGCATTGGACGTGATAAACACTTAGCACATAGCATGCGATACCTATTCCCTCACCAAAGTTAGGCAATACACTTACCTCGGTTCCAGAATATAGCAATCAACCCTCTAACACCGCCTTTCCTTTAGAATTCAACTCCAGAATGGTATTATCTAGACATAATTAACTCAAGTATATCAATAATGACTCAATAAATCAATTCCATAGCCTAATTACCCATTTCCAAGCATCCTTCCAAAAATACCAAAATTCGACCCCGGGACCGCTTGGTCCAAACACGAGGCTCGGACCAAAACCCGATCACCCATACCCCCCCAAGAGTTCAATATATGATTTGTTTTGAAATCTTACCCCAAATTGAGGTTGAATTATCCAAATTCCCGTAAACTCTAACTCTACCCAAATCCCCTAATTTCTACTTTGTTTTCATGATTTTTAGGCCTAGATTCTAGTGATTAGTTGATGAAAGTGAGAGGAAATGATGTTAAGAACACTTACCTATGGAGCTATGGTGATGGAGGTCTTCAAAGTTTGCCTAAGGAGAGTGCGGAGGAAGAAGAGTGGTGAAATATGGAAGAAATCCCGTAATGTTTCTGTTTTGGGGCTTTTGAAATGGCTGGGCTATTTTGTTCTCTGCGATCGCGGAAAAAGGGATGAAATCTCAGAGTTTAAGGACCTACTACTATGCGACCGCAGGTGATCGCAGAAGACTAGTCCACAGACCTCTGCGATCGCGGAGTAAAAGGTGCGACCGCAGAGAAGGATCACCCAGTCCCCACCCAGGTCCACTAGTACACTGTGCGATCGAGGAGAATAGAATGCAATCGCATAGTGCAACCAAACTACTCCCCCCCCCCCGATTAAGCCTATGTGATCGCAGAAGGACCTATGCGATCGCATAGGTCCTTCTGCGATCACATAGAGCAATGTACCTGACACAAGCAACCAGCTTAAAACACCAGATTTTTCTAACCTTTAGCACTCTATTACCTACCCGAATCTCACCGAGCCCTCGGGGTTCAAAACCAAAAATACACACGACTCCCAAATCATCCTACAGACTTATTCATGCACTGAAATCACCAAAATATCATCAAAATCAATGAATTAAATCTCAAAACTCGTAGAATTTTCCTAAAACTTTATAAGGATTAATTATTCCGATTTTGATCCGAAACTCGACATTTTAAGTCCGTTTTACACCAAATTTCACAGATAACTCACATAACATATATTCAACATGTTCCGGGCTCCGGAACCATAATACGGGCCCAGCAACACGGTTTTCACATTAATTATCATTTTTAAAAATCTTTATTATTTTCAGAAAACAATTTTCTTTAAAAATTCATTTCTCGGGCTTGGGACCTCGGAATTCGGGCATACGCCCAAGTCCCATATTTTTCTACGGACCCTCCGAGACCGTCAAATCACGGGTCCGGGTCCGGGTCCGTTTACCAGAAATGTTGACCAAAGTAAACTTTAATCAATTAATCATTATGAAATCAACTTTTCATCAAGTTTTCACATAAAAGCTTCCCGGCTACACGCCCGGGATATGCACGCATATCGAGGTGAGATTAACGGAGGCTTTCAGGGCCTCGAAACACAGTTTCTGCTAAATTACACAAGTCATCTTAATCTCCACCTCTAAAGCAACCGTTCCTCCTCGAACGGACATAGAAAAGTACCTGAATCGGGGAAAAGGTGGGGATAATGGCTCCGCATATCGGGCTCAGACTCCCTAGTAGCTGCCTCAACAAGCTGACCTTTCCATTGAACACGAACCGAAGGATAACTCTTCGATCTCAACTATTGCACCTGCCGATCTAATATGGCTACCGGCTCTTCCTCATAAGACAGATCCTTATCCAACTGGACACCACTGAAATCAAGTGCATGAGATGGGTCCGCAACATACCTCCGGAGCATAGACACGTGAAATACTGGATGCACGGCTGACAAACTAGGTGGCAAGGCAAGTCTGTAGGCCACCTCCCCTACCTTGTCCAGAATCTCAAATGGACCAATGTACCTAGGGCTCAACTTGCCCTTCTTTCCGAATCTCATCACGCCCTTCATGGGCGACAATTTCCAGAATCTCAAAAGTCTTTATTATTTTGAGAAAACAATTTTCTTTAAAAATTCATTTCTCGGGCTTGGGACCTCGGAATCCGGGCATACGCCCAAGTCCCATATTTTTCTATGGACCCTTCGAGACCGTCAAATCACGGGTCCGGGTCCGGGTTCGTTTACCAGAAATGTTGACCAAAGTAAACTTTAATCAATTAATCATTATGAAATCAACTTTTCATCAAGTTTTCACATAAAAGCTTCCCGGCTACACGCCCGGGCTATGCACGCATATCGAGGTGAGATTAACGGAGGCTTTCAGGGCCTCGAAACACAATTTCTGCTAAATTACACAAGATGACCTTTTGGGTCATCACAATCTCCACCTCTAAAGCAACCGTTCCTCCTCGAACGGACATAGAAAAGTACCTGAATCGGGGAAAAGGTGGGGATAATGGCTCCGCATATCGGGCTCAGACTCCCTAGTAGCTGCCTCAACAAGCTGNTCAAGTACATGAGATGGGTCCGCAACATACCTCCGGAGCATAGACACGTGAAATACTGGATGCACGGCTGACAAACTAGGTGGCAAGGCAAGTCTGTAGGCCACCTCCCCTACCTTGTCCAGAATCTCAAATGGACCAATGTACCTAGGGCTCAACTTGCCCTTCTTTCCGAATCTCATCACGCCCTTCATGGGAGACACCCGAAGAAATACCCGGTCGCCTATCATAAATGCCAAATCTCGAACCCTGCGATCCGCATAACTCTTCTGCCTGGACTGAGCTGTACGAAGTCTATCCTGAATGATCTTCACCTTGTCCAAGGCATCTTGGACTAACTCAGGACCCAACAATCTAGCCTCTCCCGGCTCAAACCATCTAACTAGAGACCGACAATGTCTACAATGCAACGCCTCGTATGGAGCCATCTGAATGCTCGACTGATAGCTGTTGTTGTAGGCAAACTCAGCTAAAGGCAAGAACTGGTCCCATGAACCACCAAAGTCAATAACACACGCTCGCAACATATCCTCCAAAATCTGAATAGTGCGCTCGGACTACCCGTCCGTCTGAGGATGAAATGCGGTGCTCAAATCAATCTGGGTGCCTAACTCTCGCTGAAATACTCTCCAGAAATGGGAGGTAAACTGAGTACCTCAGTCTGATATAATGGATATTGGCACACCATGCAGCCTAACAATCTCTCTCATATAGATCCTTGCCAACTTTGTTGCTGAGTACGAACATGATACTGGAATGAAGTGCGCTGACTTGGTCAGCCTATCCACAACGACCCATACTGCATCGAATATCCTCTGAGTCCGTGGGAGTCCAACTACAAAGTCCATGGTGATACGCTCCCACTTCCACTCGGGAAGCTGAATCTGTTGCATCAAACCACCGGGTCTCTGGTGCTCGTACTTAACCTGTTGACAATTCAAGCACCGAGATACATAAGCTACAATATCCTTCTTCATCCTCTGCCACCAATAGTGCTGCCGCAAGTCTTGGTACATCTTTGCGGCGCCCGGATGAATAGAATACCGGGAACTATGGGCCTCCTGAAGTATCAACTCACGAATACCATCCACATCAGGTATACAAATACGACCATGCATCCTCAATACTCCCTCAACATCAACCGTAACCTGCTTGGCATCTCCGTGCCTGACTCTATCTCTAAGAACACATAAGTGGCGATCATCATACTGTCGGGACCGAATACGGTCATACAATGAAGAACAGGCCACGGTATGGGCCAAAACACTGCCAGTCTCAGAAACCTCCAATCTCACAAATCAGTTGGCTAATGCCTGAACATCAAAAGTAAGAGGTCTCTTTCCGACTGATAAATAGGCAGGACTACCATACTAGCTGACTTCCGGCTCAAAGCATCGGCCACCACATTGGCCTTCCCCGGATGATAAAGAATGGTAATATCATAATCCTTCAGCAACTCTAACTATCTCTTCTGCCTCATGTTCAACTCCTTCTGTCTGAACAGATACTGTAAGCTCTTATGATCCGTGAACACCTCACATGACACACCATAAAAATAATACCTCCAAATCTTCAGTGTCTGCACAATAGCTGATAACTCTAAGTCATGAACTGGATAGATCTTCTCATGGACCTTCAACTGACGAGAAGCATAGGCTATAACCTTGCCATCCTGCATCAACACTGCACCAACCCAACCCGTGAAGCATCACAATACACGTTATACGATCCTGAACTTGTGGGCAAAACCAACACTGGTGCCGTGGTCAAGGCTGTCTTGAGCTTCTGAAAGCTCGCCTTGCACTCTTCAGACCACCTGAAATGGGCACTCTTCTGAGTCAACCTGGTCATCGGGGCTGCAATGGATGAAAATCCCTCCACAAACCAGCGATAATAACCTGCTAAGCCCAAGAAACTCCGGATCTTTGTAGCTGAGGTGGGTCTAGGCCAATCTCTGACTGCTGAAATCTTCTTGGGATCCACCTGAACACCCTCTGACGATACCACATGGCCTAGAAAGGCAACTGAACTCAACCAGAACTCGTACTTGGAAAATTTGGCATACAACTGACTATCCCTTAGAGTCTGGAGGATGATTCTAAGGTGTTTCTTATGATCCTCTCGGCTGCGAGAGTATATCAATATATCATCAATGAAAACAATCACGAACGAGTCCAAATAAGGCCTGAACACTCGGTGCATCAACTCCATAAAAGTGGTGGGGGTATTCGTCAGCCCAAATGACATCACCAAGAACTCATAATGCCCATAACGAGTGCGAAAATATGTCTTAGGGACATCAGACGCCCTAATCCTCAGCTGATGGTAACCAGATCTCAAGTCAATCTTGGAAAATGCTGAAGCACCTTGAAGCTGGTCGAATAAATCATCAATTCTCANCAACTGCCGGTAGTCAATACACATCCTCATCGAGCCATCTTTCTTCTTGACAAACAATACTGGAGCACCCCAAGGAGAGACACTAGGCCTAATGAAGCCTTTATCCAACAAATCCTGCAACTGATCTTTCAGCTCCTTCAACTCTGACGGGGCCATACGATACGGCAGAATAGAAATAGGCTGGGTGCCCTGAGTTAACTCAATACAAAAATCAATATCCTTGTCGGGTGGCATACCCGGCAGGTCAGCAGGGAAAACCTCTGGAAACTCATGAACCACAGGCACCGACTCCACGGAAGGAACCTCGGCGCTAGAATCACGAACATAGGCCAGATAGGCCAAACAACCATTCCCGATCATGCACCGAGCCTTCATATAAGAAATAACTCTACCAGAATAATGACTAGGAGTTCCCTTCCACTCCAAGCGAGGCACCCCTGGCAAAGCCAAGGTCACTGTCTTGGCATGACAGTCCAGAATAGCATAATAGGGGGATAACCAATCCATCCCCAATATAACATCGAAGTCAACCATATCAAGAAGCAAAATATCAACCTGAGTCTCCAGACCACCCATGACTACTAAGCAAGCACGGTAGGCTCGATCTACCACTATAGAATCACCCACCAGTGTAGAAACATGCACAGCAGTACTCAAGGAATCACGGGGCATACTCAAATAAGGGGAAAAATATGAATACATAGGAGAATGTAGAACCCGGATCAAATAACACCAAAGCCTCTCGGCTGCAAACTGAAACTATACCTGTAATAACTGCATCAGAAGCCTCGGCTCAGGCCTGGCAGGAAAACCATAGCACCGGGGCTGAGCCCCTCCAATCTGATCCTCTCTGGGTCGACCTACTGCGGCCTGACCTCTACCTCTTGCGGCATGCCCTCCACCTCTATGAGTTTGACCTCTACCACTAGTACCCCGACCGCCACCCCTAGCTGGCTGAGAGGGTGGGGGTGCGCCTGGCGCAAGAACCATAGCACGGGAACCTTCATACTGAGGACCACTAGAAGCTCGGGGACAATACCTGGAAATGTGCCCCGGAACACCACAAGAATAACACGGCCTCTGCTGATATGGGTGGGGACTCTGGAACTGTACCTAACGACCTTGATAACCACCCTGAAAACTCTAAAGCGGCGGTGTACTGATAGGTGCTGGTGGTGCACTGTGAGCTACCTGAAGTGCCGACTGATAGGGTCTGGGAGGATGACCTCTGCCTGAAGAATCCCTGCCCCCAGATGAGGTTCCACTTAAACGACCGAAATGATGGGGCCTCTTGTCAACCCCCTGACCACCACCCTGAGACATAATCATCTCAATCCTCCTGGCCACATTGGCCGCATCCTGGAACGATATATCAGTACCTGACTCTCTAGCCATCTGAAGTCTGATAGGCTGGGCCAATCCCTCAATAAATCTCTGAACCCTCTCCCGATCAGTAGGAAGTATCATAAGAGCATATCGGGCTAGAGTGTTGAACCTGGTCTCGTACAGAGTGACTGTCATAGATCCCTGCTGGAGACGCTCAAACTGCCTCTGAAGATCCTCTCTCTGAGTAATGGGAAGGAATTTCCCCAAGAATACCTCTGAGAACTGACTCCAAGTCAAAGGTGCAGACCCAGGTGGTCTGGCTAAGCAATAGTCTCTCCAACAACTCTTTGCTGCGCCAGATAACCGAAAAGTAGTGAAGTCAACTCCGTTGGACTCCACTATGCTCATGTTCCGAAGAACCTCATGGCAGTTGTCCAAATAATCCTAGGGATCGTCTGATGGTGAACTAGTAAAAGTAGTAGTGAATAACTTAGTGAACCTGTCCAGCCTCCACAAGGCATCCGCTAACATAGTTCCTCCCTCTGCTGTTGGTGCTGCAATACCCGGCTGAGCTACTCCGGCGGGCTAAGATGCCGGAGTCTGAAATTGTGGAGCTAGCTGCTTTGGCGTGCTGGTGGCAGGAGTCCGGGTACCTCCCCCAACCAGAGAGACGGCTGGTGTAGTAGGAAGAAGACCCACATGTGCTACACTCTCCATGAGTCCGACTAGACGGACATGAGCGTCCTGAAGCACTGGGGTAGTTATGAACCCCTCGGGGACCTGAGTTGGTCCAACTGGGACTGCCGGTCTTCCACTGGGGCTGCTGCTCTAGGCTGAGCCCGGCCCCAGCCCCGGCCTCAGCCTCTAGTACGGCCTCGTCCTCGACCTCGACCCCTCGTAGGAGTTGTAGCAGGAGTGTCGGGCTGCTGAGCGGAACCAAATGAAGCACGCGTCCTTTCCATCTGCGAGAGAATAGAACAGAAACTCAATCAGTACTCAGAATTCATATCGCACGACAGAGAGGAAAAGAAGTGTGGAGTCATCCTAACTTTGCAGCCTCTGGGAGATAAATACAGACGTCTCTATACCGATCCCTCAGACTCTACCAAGTTGTCCATGAGTTGTGAGACCTAAGAAACCTAGTGCTCTGATAACAACTTGTCACGCCCCGAATCCCACCATCGGGTCGTGATAGCGTCTAACGTTGAACCCGCTAGACAAGCCAACGTGTACAGTTAAACTAACATGATAACACTGAATTAACAGAATAAGCTAAAAACATTTCACAACTTAACAGCGAAAATAAATAAGGTTTAAAGCTAAGTAAAGACAACATAATACAACGTCGCAATAATCTCCCAAAACCTGGAGTCACAAACTCACGAACTGTCTATAGGAATGCTAAATACAAAGTCTGAAAGGAAATACATGACTGTCTCCGAAAAACTAGAAGGAAACAAGACAGAAGTGAAGAACTAGGGATAGGAGAGACGCCAAGGCCCACAAACGCCAACGGGTATACCTTGAAGCCTCTAAGGTGAACTAAAGGAGACTCCCTCAACGCTGTCCACTGGGTCCGATTACGGGATCTGCACAACAATAAGATGTGCAGTGTAGCATCAGTACAACCGACCCCATGTACTGAGTAAGTGCCGAGCCTAACCTCGGCCGAAGTAGTGACGAGGCTAGACTTGACAACAAACGTTAACCTGTCATATTCTACAACATATATCATGGAACAATAAGGCAAGAGATAAATTATTACGTAGGGGAATACGGGAGCACACAATGGGTAACAGGTGAAATAGAGCAGTTAATTAAGCACATAGGAACAGACAAGAAGGAATTTTATCAGAAACATGCTAATGAAACAAATATAATACCATGAATGTAATAAATGGCACGACATCACCCTTCATGCTTTTACTCTCTTCCTCACTATGCAATGTATGATGTAATAAATGTAAATCATGGCACGGCATCAACCTTTGTACTTTTAAATGTAAATCATGGCACGGCATCACCCTTCGTGCTTTACTCTCTTCCTCACTATGTGATGTATGATGTAATCAATGTAAATCATGGCACGGCATCAACCTTCGTGCTTTTAAATGTAAATCATGGTCGGCATCACCCTTCGTGATTTTACTCTCTTCCTCACTATGAAATGTATGATGTAATCAATGTAAATCATGGCAAGGCATCACCCTTCGTGCTTTTACTCTCTTCCTCACTATGTGATTTATGATGTAATCAATGTAAATCATGGCACGCTATCACCATTCGTGCTTTTACTCTCTTCCTCACTATGCGATGTATGATGTAATCAATGTAAATCATGGCACGGCATCACCCTTCGTGCTTTACACTCTTTCTCACCAATGCAATGACAATTATCAAAATGGCAAGGAATACAGCATAGTGGAATCACAAATCATGATCACCCGACAAGGGGAAAATATCAGTCATTATCACAACAAATTGCCCGGCAATGGTCTCAGTTATAACAACCATTTTCAAGTATATCCTTTAGTTGGGTCATCAATAGGACCATTACATCACGAGTTCATCAACGAGGATTTTCAACAACAATCAACTTCCAAGTAGAGATAAATTCATAATACAAAGGATATGGAAGTAAGGATAAGAATTTCATCAAAAATGGACTAACGAGCATTCTTGACACACAATGCATAGGTACTCGTCACCTCACCTATGCATTGGACGTGATAAACACTTAGCACATAGCATGCGAAACATATTCCCTCACCAAAGTTAGGCAAGACACTTACCTCGGGTCCAAAATATAGCAATCAACC
>ML397657.1:29000-76828 GCA_005239525.1 Nicotiana knightiana | reverse complement strand
TTACTTGTCGACCACGTACACTTGCGTGTGCATTGGGAAATCAACCAACAAGTTTTTGGCCCAATCATCTGCGATCGAGGGTAGGCCCATGCGTTCCATATGGAACCGAGATACAAATTCCTTTAACATTTCGTTTTCCTTCTGTTTCACTTTGAAGAGGTCCGACTTCCTAGTCTCGACTTTAATGGCTCCAGCGTGTGCTTTGACGAAGGAATCTACGAGCATGACAAAGGAATCAATGGAGTTGGGGGAAAATTATGATATCATATCATTTCCCCATTTGATAAAGTTTCTCCAAACTTCTTCAGCAGAACCGACTCAATCTCATCATCCTTTAAGTCGTTCCTCTTTATTGCGCATGTGTAAGAAGTGACATGCTCATTGGGGTCGGTGGTTCCATTATACTTGGGAATTTCTGGTATGCGGAATTTTCTTCAGAATGGGCTTAGGAGCCGCACTTGGGGGGAAAGTCTTTTGCACAAATTTCTTTGAATTCAAACCCTTTAGTATCGGTGGTGCCCTCGGAATCTGATCAACTCGGGAGTTATACGTTTCTACCTTTTTGTCATTTTCCTCAATCTTCTTCTCCCCCGATTCAATCCGCTTTGTAAGCTCTTCGAGCATTTTCATAATGGCGGGGTCAGTCTCTGATTCACTCACGTTTAACCTCCCTGGTACTGGTTCGGCCCTGTGAACAACTTCTAGTGAGGGCTCGGGTTCAACCCTACTTAGTGCGCGGTTCTGATTTTGGAGTTGCGCTATGGCAGCTTGCTGAGCCTGCAACATTTCAAATATTAGTCGAAGGCTGACTCCGCCGTCTTCGCCACCCTATGTATCTTGAGCGGCTGGTCGAACGTCTCTGTAGACGATACCCTCAGAATTGACGCCCAAATTATCATTTAGGGTGACATGAGAACTGACATCGATGGCATTTGCAACCGGTACCTCCTCGAGGCCAGCCTGAGGAACTTCGATCCCTGTGGAAGCTATATTGAAATTTTCACCATGAAAACCGAGTCCGTTGTCGGCGTGTGTGGGTACTGTTTATGAGTTCGACATGCTGATCCTGAAAAAAAAAATACTTACGGGACCAAGCGTAAAACAGTGTGTGTTATAAAAATTAATACCAGACAATCGCTATTATCCTTAGCCCCACGGTGGGCGCGCCAAACTGTTTACCCTTAAAATTGGATAACAGTTAAACTTATAAGTGGTTTAAGGATATGTAATTTCACATAGAACAAATTGATAAATAAGATGATTAATGCTAGAAATTAACAGTAAAATAAAGTAAACCAATATAAAATGCAATTCGGCCATCGAGCTAGATGACCCTCGAACCGGCTGAGAATATAGTTAAGAAAAATGAACTGAATTGAAGAACAAGAGAATTTAAGAGAGAAAAGAGTATTGTATTGCTTTGTTATGCGAGATTTAGATGATTACAAATGATTAAAACCCCTCTTTATATAGTAGAGGAATTCTACTTATGGTACAATTCTAATTACAGAAGGAAATCCCATAATTACCTAAATAATCATTCTTGATTTGATCCGTTCCGAGATTTCCGCTACGATCCTCGACCAATCACAGATATATCGGCTTTCCGTTAGTATGCTATCTTCAGTCTTGCTCGATGTCTATCATGTTTGGTCTCGATCATCACTGCTCTCGATCTTGATTGGTACTTCGAATCCCGAGCTCGGTACCTCACTTTCATGTCTCCTTCTGATATATTATGGGGCTGATCCTCAACCCACATCCTAGCCTCGATTAATCAACAAAATCGGATGAGCCCAATTTTAATCGTATACAATGCTAAATAACAAATAAATTACATTACAGTAGTCCACACATGGCACGCTTAACTCCACAATGTTATATGCATAACGTTTTCCGATACTAAGTATATAATCATAGATTGAAAATAAAAGGAACTACGTGACCACATGATTAAAATGGTTGGTTCACCGCGAATAACTGCAATATTAGAGCTCAAGAATTAGTCATGAGGTCCACTAGTACTCGAATTAATATTTGCAATAAATACAGGGAAAGAATGAGTACGAAAAGTAATTACTAAACATCACCGATCGTTTCTAATAAAGTTATAACGAGAGTCGTGAGCGGTATTTATAAAAAACTTATACATATATTATATTAAATAATAATAAAATTACAACGGCATATCACTGTTGCACAAGCAAAGCATATATGAATGTTTACAAACATATTATTGATTCATGCGGGTGGTCCAAAGCTCAATTGAGGTATCCGCTAATCAGGTACAGTTTTCGTGAAGCAAATGGAGTGTCACATCTTCTGGCAAAAGACAGTCTCAAGCATAGCAGCATGAATAATCAGTCATCCTACATGCACATCCTCCATGGGTAGAGAATGCAATGGAAGATGATGTTGTAGGGAAAGTGCATCTTAGATCTGTCTTAGAAGAAATATGTAAAAATCTAGCTAGCATGGACAATGTCAATACTATTAAAAACTTTAGTTTGTTTAATATTTTGCATAGTTCAATTCCAATAAGATGGCTGTGAAAAATATATTTAATAATATTTCGTAGTTCTCATAAATAAAAATCCTTATTCCAATAAAATAAAAAAAAAAAAAAAAAAAAAAAAAAAAAAAAAAAAAAAAAAAAAAAAAAAAAAAAAAAAAGCTCACAATTTAACAAGCATCTAACAATATGCATATAACGAATGCACAAATAAAGCTCACAATTTTTCCCAAATATCGGCATACCCGATAACTTCTGTGCACACTATCCTGGGTGCATCATTGGATCCAATTCCATAATTTCTAACTTGATCAAAGTCAAAGTCAACCTCCGATCAATATGGTCAAACCTTGAAGCAAATCATAATCTGGGTCATCCACAATCTGAGTCAAAATTTATAATTAGATTTTCATTTGGAGTTCATATAATTCATTAAATCCACGATTTAGTGTTTCTAGGATTCTCAATTTTCACCATTAAATTTCATATTCCTGTCAAATATTTTTTGCAAGGTGACGTATAATGTTCCTAACTTTTTTTTTTCAGCTATGCGTAATTAGTATTTTCTAAATACATTTGATATATATTGAGATCGTCCCACAGCCCACAGGAAGCTAGTTATGGACATTTGCTAGGAATTGTTGTAGAAATTAAAGTAGACAAAATAAATAAATTGCAATGACCTAAATTCACATGATCGGTAGCCAATACCTTTTACCTGACACGAGTGAACCAACCCGTTCAATAACACTTGTCTATATACCTCTTATGCACGCGAAAGTCTTTTTTAAGATACAATTATTTAAATGATTAAAAAAAATATGAATAAATAACATTCAAATGCACATTCTTAATAAATAAAAAATACATAAAATTAAATTCATTCATACATGCCATATGAGTATCTATACAATACGAAGTTCTCTCTTCTCTCTTCTCGAACAGTCCCACCAACGGCTAATTCTTAAGAGCTTCCCCTTCACGAGCTTCCAGATGAGGCCGCCGAGAGACCCCCAGCCGGCGCGTCTGGAAGAGAATCTACAAGTAAAAGCCCCCCGTCTCTGTTACAAGACCCAATTGCCGGCAATTCCTCATATGCAGAGAAGCTCGCATCCAATTACAGTACCTCTACAATGGATCTCAAAATTGAACAAAGAAATGGCGAAAGCTCGACACACAACACACAATGGTATGCCCGCTGTTATCTTTAAAGCCACTGATTATTATCGAATCATGGTTGAATCTTGCAAATATACGATAGTGGGTCGATTTCTAAAACCTCGGCCACAAATTGATAGAATTAGGTCGAGGTTTAAAGAAATTGTTCCTCTAAATGGGTCAGTGAGAATTGGGGTATTTGATAATCACAACGTTTTCATGGATTTATTTAATGAAGGGGATTGGAAACTTGTATGGTTTAAAAGGGTTCTAGAAATCAAAGGAATGCAAATGTGGCTCCAAAAATGGTCGCCGGAGGAAGATTTACCTGTTGCGCCGTCTTGGGTTTTGTTACTAGGATTGCCTTTCCATATGCACGACTGGTACTATGTCAAGCAAATTCTAAGTGCGGTCGGAACCCCTCTAGCCGTGGATGCTGCCATAGTGGGTACAACAAGGCCAAGTATAGCGAAAATTAGAGTCGAGGTAGACCTTCTAAAACCTCTCCCTCAAAGTGTATTCATTGGACAGGAGTATGAAGATTCTCCCCTCAAAGGTTACACTCAAAAGCTGAGTTATGAAGGAGTTCCTAAGTATTGCAAACATTGCCAGAAAATAGGCCACTAAATGGTGAATTGCAGATTCATGGAGAAAAAGAAGGCTGAAATTGTGCAAGACAAGGAGGAAGAAACACAGAAACGCAGAGCAGTGGTAAATCAGGTAAATGGGGAACAAGGCGGGAGCAGTATTAGAGAAGAAAAGGTTGAGTCTTTGGATACTAAAGCCTTGGAAGTTAGCCAACCTCAACAAAAACTTCAGATTAACAATCTTCAAGAAGCTTCCAGTCACAATAATGTTAAAGGCAAAAAGAAGAAGAACAAAAGGAAGAAAGAAAAAAAGCTGCCAAAAAAGAAGAGTAAGGTTGTGTTCAAGCCTTCTAAAAGGAAAAATAGAGAGGAAAAGAACTTAGTTCCTGAGCATCAGCACCTCTCTATATTACCAGAGGAGGATAGCATATTGAGTCCTTCTGTCAACCTCATCCCACATCAAACACAAGAAGATAACAACTCCGGTAAAGTTCAAAATGAGCAGCAAATTGAGACCTGTCCGACACACAGTGATCAGAAAGAAGCCAATAATATAGATAACACTCACCACGCCAGTAGAGAAGACAATTCTAACCAGCAGGAGAACAAAGTGCACCTCAGCTCCTCAACAGTGCGAACAGAGGTTCGTAATCTTCCTGGAATTAATCTTGTAGTTGACTTGTATGAAAATCGAGAAGATAAAAATAGCTCATGTCATGTAGAAACTGTTTCTAGTAGTACTCAGAATATAGAACAGATGGATATGCAATATGAAGAGAGTATAAATGACAAAATTCTACTACTACCCCTGAAGATCAACAAAAGAACTATAGAAGGGGAATAAGTGAAACTAGAAAATAGAGTAAAAAAGAAAGAAAAATATCAAATATTTCAGTTAGAAGGAACCAAAATGACAACAAATCTTCTAATAATTTAGATGATTAGTGCTCTATTCTGGAATATAAGGGGAGTTAGATAAAAAAAAAGCCATTCACAGGCTTAAAAATCTCATCAAAATCAACAAATCTCAATACGTGGCAATCTTTGAACCATTTGTTTCAAAAGAAAAGGTGGAAGGTTATAGAAAATTTCGGGGGTTTCAACACTGCTGTAGTAACAATGTTGGTCAAATATGGTGTTTCTGGAATTCGTATAGTAATACCACGATCACTTCCATCAGTGACCTACATATCACCATCCATTTCCAGAATGTTTTCAACCAAAAAGGTATCTTTATTTCTGCTGTTTATGAAAAATGCAAGGCTAAATATAGGAAAGACCTTTCACAAGAAATGGAGTTAGATAGCAATGTGATAGATGCCCCTTGGTGTGTGGGAGGGGATTTTAACATCATCTTGGACCCCTCTGAAAAACTAGGTGGTAATCCGCACAGAATGTATAGAAGTCTGGATTTTCATTCTTGTATTAACTCTTGTGGTCTCACTGATATAGATTTTAGTGGCTCCAACTATACCTGGTGTAATAACAGGAGACCAGGAAAGAGAATTTGGAAAAAATTGGATAGAATTTATGTCAATAATCTTTGGGACAAGTTGTTTCAAAGAACTTCTGTTAGGCATTTGGCTAGGACAGAATCAGATCACAGACCTCTCTTGATGAATAATTTGTGTTCTAATAATCATTATATCTCTTATTTTAGATTTCTAAATTGTTGGATAGACATAGATGGCTTCTTTGATGTAGTTAAGGAGTCCTGGAATTCAGATGTGTTTGGAAATCCTATGTGGATCCTACAGAGTAAACTTAAAGCTCTCAGTAAGAGGCTTTCTCACTGGTCTAGAAATGAGGTTGGTGACATCATTGAAGTAGTATCAAGGTGGGAGGAGAATATGCAAGAGTTGGAGGATATTGATATTATAGACAACACAGAAGAGAGTAGAGAAGAAGAAAATATAGCCCATGCTCAGTATGTTAGATGGCTAAGCCTTTAAGAATCTATGCTCAAACAAAAATCTCAAGTTAAATGGTTTGAAGAAGGTGATAAGGATACTAGTTATTTCCATTCCATCCTTAGAGATAAGAGAAGAAGGCAATAGGTAAATCGTATCAAAAATGCCAAAGGGAAGGGGATTAAGGGTGATTCCAGGATTGCCAAATATGCTGTGAAACACTACCAGGATCTCTTCAATCTTCCTTCTCCATCTATTAACAATGCTTTGTTAGATTGTATTCCTTATTGTGTTACAGGTGAGGAAAATAGCATGCTAAGCAAGGTGTCAGATGAAGCTGAGTTTAAAGAGGTAGTGTTCAGTTTAAGTCCTCTTAGCACAGCAGGCCCGGATGGATTCAATGGTACTTTCTTTCAAAGTGGTTGGGACATTATCCCGAAGGAGGTAAATGCTTTTGTGTCAGATATTTTCAAAGGAAAAGGCTTGACAAAATTCTTCACTCACACTTGTTCAACTCTTATTCCCAAAATTGACAATCCTTCTTCTTTTTTAGACTTTAGACCCATTAGCTTATCTAATTTTACTAACAAGATAATCTCCAATAACTTGTCCCTTAGAGTTAGTCATTTATTGTTTAAAATAATTTCTTTGAATCAAAGTGGCTTTGTTAAGGATAGACTCATCTATGAGAATGTTCTGTTAGCCCAGCAAATTATTCATAATATGAGTCAAAAGAATCATCGGGGTAATGTTTTTATCAAATTATATATGGCTAAAGCTTATGATAGAATGGATTGGAAATTTCTCTATGATGTGCTTAGGAAGTTTGGTTTCTCTGATAACCTGGTTGATTTATGTAACAACCTCATTTCTAATGTCTGGTATTCTGTTATCATCAATGGTGAGAGACATGACTTTTTTCTCTGCTTCTCAAGGTCTTAAGCAGGGAGACCCCCCTATCCCCTACCCTCTTTATCATTGCTGTTGAGGTTTTAACAAGATCTTTAAACTCTTTGCACAATAATCCTGATTTTACTCCTTTTACAATGTCACAATATGTCCCTAAAATCAATCACCTAGCTTATGCTGATGACATCATTATTTTCAGTAGTGGTAGCTCAAAATCTATCAGAATGATTATGAAAGTGGTTGATAATTATAAGAGAAGTTCAGGTCAGTTGGTTAATAGAGATAAACGCTATTTCCTAACTTCCCCAAACACCTCTGCCATTAGAATTAACAGGATAAGAAAATGCTCAGGTTTTATGGAAAAAAATTTCCCTTTCACTTATCTTGGTTGTCCACTATATGTGGGTAGAAAGAAAGTTGCTTTTTATGAAAACATGATCAGTAAAATAGTCAAAAGACTTAGTGGTTGGAAAGGAAAAATGCTTTATTATGGGGGTAAAGTTACTCTAATAAAAAGTGTCCTCTAGTCCATCCCTGTTTATACTCTGTCTGCCATGTCTCCTCCCAAGGAAGTTTTTAAGCTAATTGAAAAATATTTTGCTAACTTATTTTTGGGCTCCTCTGAGGATCAGAAAAGATATCATTGGAGCTCCTGGAATCATCTTGCCCGTCCTTTTGAGGAAGGTGGCATTGGTATAAGGAAGTTGGAAGATATTAGTAATATGCTTGCTATGAAAAGATGGTGGCGGATTAGATCCACTTCATCTATCTGGGCTACTTTCATTAGGAGCAACTATAGTATAAGATCTCACTGCGTTTCTAAAAAGATCGCTCCAGGTAATTCCCATGCCTGGAGTCATGTTCTTAAAATGAGAAACATTGCAGAAAACCACATTGTTTGGCAGGTTAACTCAGGGACAAGTAATTTTTGGTGGGATAACTGGTCCCTTCAGGGCCCTTTGGCAAGACATCTCCCAGACAATACAAAAAACAATAAACTTCAAGTAAAGGAGTTTATATCTGAAGATCATTGGAATATAGACAAACTGAAAGAGCTCCTACTAGATCACCTGGTGCTTCAAATTCAAAATATTCCAATTGGTTTTCAGAACAGGCAAGATAAGATTTTCTGGGCACCATCGGAAAATAGTAAGTGTACAAACAAAAGTGCTTGGAACCTGGTAAGACAATCTAATCCTAAAGTTCAATTCATGAACAAGATTTGAAATAATGCAATACCTTTTAAAATGTTTTTTCTTATGTGGAGACTATGTCATAGCAAGCTACCCTTTGATGATGTTATTACTAAATTTGGAAGGAAAATAATTTCTAGATGTAACTACTGTTTTAATCCAAAATCAAATAATATTTCTCATGTTTTTGTGGATAGTCAAAGTGCTAGTTACATTTGGAACCTATCTGGTAATGCTCTTGACATTCGCCACCAACCTTACACTATTAGTTATATCATTAATCAATGGTGGTCCTCCAAATCTTCTAATGATGTACATAGAACTGTGTTGGACATAACCCCTATTATTATTTGTTGCTTTCTTTGGAAAGAGTTTTGTGCTTGAAGATACGGAGATCAAAGAAACTTCAACAAATATAGGCTTCAGCAATAGGTCACTTGGACCATAGAGATGGTGATCAACAAATTTTATCCAAAAAGCGTCCTAAAGTTACCATGGAGTTCATTCTGTGATAAGCTCATTAGCCTTCGTCTAGGTTACAAGGCTATAGTGGTTCAATGGCTTAGACCAGAGAAGAACTAGGTTAAACGCAACACAGATGGGAGCTTCAAATAGAGGGAAGGAAAGGCAGGTCTAGGAGTTGCGGTCAGAGACGAAGAAGGCAACATTATCATGGCATTCTCCACCCCTACGACAGTCCAGAATCACAATATTGCTGAGGCGCAAGCCTTACTATTCGGAATCAACTGGTTGAGTTGGATTCTCTTCGTATAACTGATTTACTACAGAAGGATAGTGATACAAGTTATAATCTTTGTCATATTGTGGACAATATTAAAGACACAATGAGCAGGATCAATACTCGGATCAAGAATTTCTATCGCGAAGCTAATCAGTTGGCGGACAGTTTGGATAAGGAAGCAGTGGAGCAGCAACATACTATGGCGTTTCTATCATATCATCAACTTCCTAGCAAAGCACTATTTTCTTTCTAGACAAATAACAAGTCCCAAGTATTAGAAACAAGTATGATAAGGAAAACTTTTTTGTTAGTTAGTTTTTTGGTTGAAGAGGTGATCATTTGTAATTAGCACAGATCCCTCCAGTCTTTTGAAGGGTATCCTCTACCTTTGTGTTGTATATTCAAACTCTTATTTTGTCCAATACAACACCCCCAGGTCCTCTGGGAAATTTTATAAAAAAAAACTAAAGAACTACAATGTTTATGGAATTTTCATGACACAGAATGAAATGGTCAACCGAGACAAGACCCGGTGATGCAAAAGAGAAAAGTAATAATACTCCACGAGTACCAGTGCAGAGTCCCACTAAAGTCATTGCAGAAGGTGTGCGACTGCCCTATCCACGAGGCTCGTGCCGCTCAGGACCAGTCCCTGAAGCAGAAATAGAAATCTAGCCATCTATCCTAAGCTCCACATGCCTAGTACGAATCATGAACCATTTTTTTTTCAAAAATAATTCGTAAAAGAAGTGGGACTTGAATTAAGAAAATACTAGATATGCATAAGCAATTAATATAAAAAAGAAATATTTGTATAATTAAAAATTTAGCCAGTAAAATAAAGTAATAATATAAAACATATTTCAAAGTCTTTGTTTAGCATTCAGCTTTAACAAAATCAAGTGAGACTTTCCATTTATTGGAGCACTATACTATCACCAACATGAAAGAAAAGTCAACTAGGTTGTGTTTCCCTACTTGCTCAGATAAACTCATTGTTGTACCACATGAATTGACTCAACCATGCTAATAAAGTAGCACAATAGTACCCTCTCGTGGGGGCACTCAACCATTGTTCCAAACCACAAAGTTTTACGCCTACTGTCATGGCCCAAAATTCTATCAAAGATCGTGATGGTACCTAATAGGCCGGCTAGGCAAACTAACGATTTCTACTACCAAACATCTAATAACAATAGAAAGAACTAAAACATTATTCTAAAATAGTCTTATATCATAGATAATAAATTCAAAGATGAAGTAAAATGTACCGAACAATAAATTAAACAACCCCAAGAACTGGTGTCATTGAGTACATGAGCTCTACTGGGTGCTAAATACAAAAGTTTGAAAATAAATACAATAATGACTGAATTAAACAATAGTAATAAGAATAAGAAAGGTGACTCGAGGGCCTGTGAACAGATGTGTAGTACTACCTCGAGTTTCCAACGTCTATAGCTAAGCACCTCTCAAAATTCGCTCGTACAAATACCTAAATATGCACAAGAAGTGCATAAGTGTAGTATGAGTATAATCGACCAATACACTTTGTAAGCATAAAGCCTAACGTCTACGAAGTAGTAATGAGTCTAAGATGAGATACTCACTTTATAGACCTGTACAGACAATAAACTGAAAGGAATATGAGAGAACAACAAATAATATATAAATGATCAAATAAGAAAAGAGGTAAGCATATTTCCTAATTACCACAATTCCTGCATAAATCCAAGAACTGAATCCACAAAGAAGAAATAATACACATGAGCAGTATGATCCAAGTAGTCAAACTGCATAAAATGAATATGCTCAAGTAACATGGCAGATTACACAAAAACAACCATCGTGCATATATCGCTCATAGTCGCTACACGAAAATATGCATCGTGCAAATATTACTCATCCTCACTGCATCATCGTGGAAATATCATAACAAGTCACATAAAAACATCCATCGTGCTAATATCTCTCATCCTCGCCACCCTCGCCACACAGAAGCACCCATCATACAATATCTCTCGTCCTCACCAAGTGTATGACTATAAATAACAAGCATGGTAAAACTTGAGAGAAGACTGAGTATGATACAATATGTGAGAGATAAGTATGTCTTTGACATCAACGTGTCAAATATCATTATAAGGCCTCAACATGATCTTTAACAAGATGGTGAATAAGCAAGTAGTATCATAATCAATTAAATCATAAAAGAGAATATATGAAGCAAGATAAGGCATGAATAGTCTAATTATACCCGAGCATGATATAACTATAAAAAACGCATATAAACTCATCACCTCGCATATATGTCTCCCTCAAAATTAGCACGTAGGAAGTAAACCATATACAACCTGATTCCCTTAAGTCAAGGTTAACCAAAATACTTACCTCTTATCGGAACAAGCTCAACAATTCAATGCCATTTTCCCTAAGAATTTTCCTCCAACCGGCTCAAATCTAGCCAAACAATACTTAATATGGTCAACTAAAGTAATAAAAACTAATTCAAAATAATAAGGC
This sequence comes from Nicotiana knightiana, assembly GCA_005239525.1. Classification (NCBI taxonomy): domain Eukaryota; kingdom Viridiplantae; phylum Streptophyta; class Magnoliopsida; order Solanales; family Solanaceae; genus Nicotiana; species Nicotiana knightiana. The sequence goes on along the minus strand of ML397657.1, from coordinate 65,294 downwards.
TTCAATATTTAATTAATTCTAAAAAAACCAACAGAAGTCAACTCGAGTGCACATGGTCAAAACCCTATCTCGGGGTAAATCCCATTTATCCATAGTCTCACGAGTTCAAATATATAATTAGACTCTAAATCTGAGTCCAAATCAGTACTCAAAACCTCAAAATATACTCTCTTAATTTGTAGATAAACACCCCATATTTCACTTTAAAATTCCATGTGTTTAGGTGTAAAAATCCATTGGAAATCAAGATATACAATTAAAACCAAATAGAAATTACTTACTCTTAAATTTTGGTAAAACTCTCCTCATGAATCGCCTCTTTCCGATCTCCAAAACACAAAATGGTGAAAATTAGTCAAAATCCAACTTAATATAACATATCAGGTAATTCCGCATCTGCGGTCACTTAGCCGCAAAATCAAAATCGCTTCTGCACTTAGAGTTGCATTTCAACGAGCCTTGTCATGCCTCCTTTTCTCGCGAAATCGGGTTTCGACATGTGACAACTCTTTAAATGGGTATTAAAAGAGAAAAGTCTCCACCTAACAGTTTTGAGGTGCGTTAGGGCACCTATTATGAAAATAACTCTTTTTGACCAGTTAACACCACCAAAGATCGGGTAAGGGATCAAATTACCTCAAAGAGAAGGTGTTAGACACTTTTCGAGGTTCACAACTGCGGGTCCTGGCCGAACTGAAGATTATATGGATTAGGCTAGGTGATCAAATAGAGAGAAATATAAAAGTCAAAGAGTTTCATTGTAACACAATTGAGAATTGGTACAAATCTTTAAAGACTACAAGGATACGACCACAATGGCTTATATTAAATGATTAATGTGTGAATAGAAAGTATACAAAGGAGGAGGGAGGGGGTCCTAAGTTTTTTAGCCTAAAAAATCACCTCGTGAAACATAAATAATACTTCGCAACTCCTTTTAGATAAGAGTTGCTCATGTTATTTAGCGAGCAGAGACTATCATCTCCTGCTACCGATTAGTATGTTGAAGTTGTTTACCTAAAGTGTTCTAATTCAATTATAAGTCGTGTCCTATGCGTGCACTATACGTCCCATGCCTATGGTTCAGGAGGCTTTGGACCTCTATTTGGGTGATTCTAGATTTACTTAGGTTTCTCAAAATGATAAAAACTAATCGCGCATACAAAACAACAGGACTGCACATAATAGCAAAGAGTGACTCATGTTAGCCTCCACACATAAGCAAAGAAGCACGTATACTGATTTTTAGATTAGGCAGTAGAACATTTCGAACTTAAGACTTAGAGTCCTTTGATCCTATAGTCATGATCTCTATGTGATTCCAGTATCAAACAGGTAATGCTGCATTTTTAGGCTAATGCACAGACAAATTAAATCGTTATAAATCCTATAAGCATGGTTTCGAAGTGATTCTGATTTCCAATAATACATGGGACATGTAGTAACTTCTGGATTAACGCGTAGGCAAATTGAATGTTGCAAGTCCTATAGGCATGATATCCAATTGTTTTGCGTAAAAAGTTAGTAAAAACAATCATAGTTCTGAATTACTAATGCTAGTTTTATAGGCATGCGTCTTAAACAAGCGACAGTGTAATAGAAAACAGTGGGAATGGTCGATTAGAGTATTAGAATCCTATAGCCATGATATCTAGATGAGAAGTACACTAAAATAATTGAAGCATTTGATAGATTATTTGAATTCCTATAGGCATGGTATCTATGTAAGTGAAAAATATTGCATTGATGTGCCGTATAGACATGTTATCTAAGAGTGTTGAATGGAAGATATGGGAACAAGTCTAGCAGATATCAAAACTAACATGTTTGACAAGTTAAGTGAAGTGTGTGCATGACTCCTATAGGAAAGATGTCTATCAGTGTATATAAATAAACATGCTAAACAACAAATAGAGCACATAGATCCTATAAATATATTCTCTACCCTCTCATACAAGTATTAGAATACCCAATCTCCATTTTTACTAATTTCCCCATCATTCAATTTTACAAGCTATTACAGATCACGTTTTAAATAATTAAAGGCCCAAGAATAATAAAGGATAACCCACCAGTACATCTGGGTCTTCAAATAGGCTCAAGACTTCATGCAGATAGCAGGCTCAAACTTCAAGCGCAACAAATATAGTTTGAAAACCTCAAGAACAAAGGCAGGCCCAACATACCAGGCCCAAACAATGCTAATGATTAAGCTAAGGGATGCTAAGTTCAACCTAACAAAGCTAGTCTTAAACTGCAATTAGCAAATTATTCTAAGCAAGATCATGCTAAAATTGGAAAAACATATAAGACACATATGAGGCAAGCTCATGTTTATCACACTAGAAATAGAGTAGTAGGATTATTACAAACTAAGTTTCAGAAATCAGCCTGGTCCAGAACTATCAAAAGGAGCCTTAAATATGGGTTCAAATATGGGAATCTAACAATGTCATGGGAAAGATTATACATACTTAATATAGAATCTTCAACATAAAAGCCTATTAAGGACAACCAATTTGCAAGGCTTAATATGTGAACTGTTTAGGTAAATACCAACCATCACACAAGGTTTTACATTCAACAAGTGAGCATTCATCAGGCAAGCAGGCATCACACGAAGAAAGATGGAATAGACTAGGCATATGTCGGATTTCACCCTAAGAGTCTTGAAATGATCAGTGAGCGCACGAAAGCATAGAAATAAGTTTGCCTAGGAATTGTAACAATATTGGCATATAGAATTCATATAATGACAGGGTGACTTAGAGAAGTGGCAGTTTGTACATGAAAGTCTTAGAAAAGACACACTCCAATGGGTTCTAGGCATGCATTGTTCCCCTAAGAGGATCTAAGTCATGACAAAAAATAGACCAGTTTACACTTATACATGAATATGAGCAATTAATCAAGCTGGACACTTATAATGGGCATGCACTAAGGATGACATGTTAAGCTAAGCACTTAGACATCATTGTCGCAAAACATTCAGAGAAATAGCAAATTATACATAGGAATATTCAACATGAAGAGAGTAATTTGAGCAAGAACATAGTCTCAAAAGGGTTTCGTCAAAGAAAGACAATCATCATGAATCAACATAGCTATCCTCATGTGAGTTAACATCAAACTTGCACAGGATTGAAGCTAGTGAAACTACAAAGTGGTGCTAAAACAAGCAGAATTGTAAACGCAATAGCATAATATCAAAATTAACCCTGAGAAATAAAAACAACACTAGTGCGCATAACACAAAAAGGAGTAAAGTTACTAGAGGGCAGGGCACTAACCGGTTGCAAACAAACGAATAAAGAAAATCTCATAAACAACAACAATTACAGGTGAGTAACGAAAGACCCTAAAGCCCCAGTTCTTCAGAGTTCACAAAGGCCTCGAAATGGATCCCGAGCAGTGCTTGCAATGGAGAAGGTCAATAAAATATGGAGGCCTTGGCTTCCAGCCGGGCAAGAGCTCAATTTCAGTATAGTATCGAATAATTCAGAATGAGGGGAAACTTCTTAAGGCGATTCCAGAATATATTCAAGTGTCTCAGTAGTAGCGAATGAGTTAGAGAAAAGTATAGTGAGAGTAATAGCAGTCAAAATTAGGTCCCCCTTGAGGGGAAATTCGGGAGGGGTTTATATAGTGTTCAAATTAAGCAGATAAACATGAAAAATTATCAGTCAAACACAATAAAGGAAAGAATATATCACATGCAATCAAAATCAGCAAAGGAAAAGGAAATTCTCAAACCCTAGTTGGGTCCAGACATATGAGAATCAAACCAAGAATCAAGGATCCTTCCTTATATGATGTATATAGACGATACGTCGTCCAAATCCCCACAGAACCAGAGTCGACCGAGCCAAATCTTAGAAAATTGTTCTTGCCAAAAATAAGTCAAGAACTTTAGGTAACACCACAAGCGCGTATACACCATCCTAGTGCCTCAAAATAGGTAAGTAAATAATGGATTGACTCCATATTTAGGTTGGAATTGGAGATAATTAGAGGCGGCTTCTAGGGTTTCTTTCATAGACGAGAGAACATTCGAGAGAGTTTGGGGTGGGGGAATGAAGATTAAGGTTTGGGGTTGGGTTAATTAAAAATGAGAGGGGGTCTGTGGGCCGTTGCTCTCCGAGATCAACGGCTTAGATAGAAGAAAGAGTGGGGCGGGTTGTTTAAAATGGGTCATGACCGGGTTAAATGAAGGGGTTGTTTGGTTTGGGCTGCTAAAGGGTTTAACGGGGATGGGCCAACTGTTTTGAGCCTGGTTTTAGTCCGAAAGTAACTTTATATTGGGCTATGCGATAAAATACACGAAATTATTTAAAATAATTTGTAAAAGTAATTTATAAATAATAGAAATATTACCTATGTAGTAGAAGGATTGAAAATAATAACCTAACATTATAAGAATATTGAATGCTATTTTGGTGTAAATAATATAATTATGTATAGCGTATAGGCTATTATTGCAAAATTATGTAAATAATCTAAAGATACAAATATAATTATGTAAAAATGGTGTAAAATATTATGTGACATATATATGGCTGCGAATAATAAATTTGGATGACTAAGGTATCATAAAATAATTTAAAAGGGTAATTAATAAATATTTGAACAATTTAAATGCAAGAAAAATTAATTTTAAAGATTTAAAAATTATAGAAAATACTTTCATAATTCTTGTAAGTTAAATAATGATGCAAAATAATATTTTGGAAGTGTATATATACTTTTGAAAAAATATGAGGGCAAAATTGGGTATCAACAGCTGCCCCTCTTTAACCGGGAATGACGAAAGAGTTGTCGGGTAAAAACAATGATGACCAATTTTGGCCGAATTGAGTGGGGAATGATGGGATTTGGAAAAATGGAGGACGAACCCTGGTTCGTGAGTTGCCTACATATCCTTGGTGCTACGGGAATCAAGCCGTGTGTAGTTCTGGATCCAACGACGAACAAAACCGATAGAGTTTCTATAAGAATCGTCGTATGTTTCGAAGAGGTTCTTTGCGTAGGATAGTGTTGTAAGTAACTGACAATTTTAGGTGGAGTCATGAATGCGTATTTTGGACGTTACATGTGTATGAGGCAGATGTGCGAACGATCATAGAAAAGGTAGCCAATTATTGATAGTCGGTTATGTTTGAGGTAGTTAAAGGATGTGAATGTTGTGAACGGAAATTTGAGCGAATGTTTCTCTCGTTTGTAGAACGGTTACCTCCCAAATTACCTGCAAAACTTAAAACACAATGCATGCGAATATATGTGGGTTATTGCGATAATTTAAAGATGATGCAAATTCCCTTTGGACCATGAAAGTTATCTTTGGACGATGATGATGATGTCCTTAGACCATGACGTCCTGGGCCATGAAGCGTGTGATAAGGGATTCGCAGGCCATGAAATGGTGTCCTCGGTCCATGAAGATGGTGCCTCGGGACTATGACGCCTTTGAATATTGATATGCAGTTTCGAGAGATCCTTAGGCCATGGAATTGTGTCTTTAGGCCATGAGGATGGTGCTTTCGGACTATGATGCCTTCGGACAATGTGGTGATGTTTCAGCCTATGAAGTGCAAAGATATGATGCTTAGTCATATACGAGGACGAGTCAAGACAATGCTTAGTCTTATATGAGATGAGGGCAGTGTTTAGCCCTATGCAAAGAAAGGCAGCGCTTAGCCTTGTGCAATTATAGAGGCCATGCTTAGCCTCATGAAAGGAATGGAGACAATGCTTAGTCTCGTGCAAAGAAAGGCAATGCTTAGCCTTATGCAATTATGGAGGCAATGCTTAGCCTCATGCAAGTAATGTAGAAAGTGCTTAGTCTCATGCAAGGAAAGGCAGTGCATAGCCTCTATGCAATTACAGAGGCAATGCTTAACCTCATGCAAGAAATTGAGTGAATGCTTAGTCTCATGCAAATAAAGGCGGTGCTTAGCCTTATGCAATTACGGAGGCAATGCTTAGCCTTGTGCAAGAAATGGGGACAGTGCTTAGTCTCATGCAAAGAAAGACAATGCTTAGCCTTATGCAATTACGGAGGCAATGCTTAGCCTCATGCAAGAAATGGAGACAATGCTTAGTCTCATGCAATTATGGAGACAATGCTTAGCCTTATGCAATTACGGAGGCAATGCTTAGCCTCATGCAAGAAATGGAGACAATGCTTAGTCTCATGCAATTATGGAGACAATGCTTAGCCTTATGCAAGAAATGGGTGCTTAGTCTCATGCAAGGAAGTGCAGTGCTTAGCCTTATGCAATTTCAGAGGCAATGCTTGGCCTTATGCAAGAAATGGAGACAGTTCTTAGTCTCATGCAAGGAAAGGCAGTGCTTAGCCTTATGAAATTACAGATGAAATGCTTAGCCTCATGCAATAAATGGAGACAATGCTTAGTCTCATGCAATTGCAGAGGCAATGCTTAGCCTTATGCAAGAAATGGAGACAATGCTTAGTCTCATGCAAGAAAAGGCAGTGCTTAGCCTTATGCAACCGTAGAGGCAATGCTTAGCCTTATGCAAGAAATTGAGACAGTGCTTAGTCTCATGCAAGAAAAGGAAGTGCTTAGCCTTATTCAGAAAAGCAATGATCAGCTGCGAGAGAGTAAAGTATTTCTTAGCTTGATGTGCTTATGAGGACAATGATTTTGTTGCGTGTATGTATTTGCAAACATTACTGTTTTGTTTCATTGTGCCTGAATTCAAAGAAAAATTGTGAATTTTTCGGGGAGGCGGTTGATTCGTTCTCTTGATTCCTTGCTTCGCCTTTACTCCTGTCTTAGGGTCCTGCTTGAGTCACCCTGGGTAATATTTAGCTGTCGTAGAAACAAAATTTTCGAAAAGCATATATGCATTTGATAAAATTATTTGCAAAAATGTAGTTTTTTGAAATATATGATAATGCGTGAGATCAAATAGATGAACCGGTGACTGATACACATTTAGAGACATTGCAACCTTATTGGTTTTAGAATTTTGAGGGTCCTCCTAGAAATTCTGCCCCGGTTTAAATGCATACTCCTAACAATACATTCATTGGCTGTTCCAAACGTGATGTAATCGGACAAACTCAATATCTTGCCCCAGTTTCTGATCATGGGGAAATGAAGATCTTATTAGGATGTGATCGAACCCACAAGGATGCCTATGTATCCCCTCTTAAACGGGAATCAGGTCAAGCGTAGTTCAGTTACATCAAATAGAAAATGCAAGCAATCTTAAACATAGTATCTCTTGACTGCATTTGAATTGATAGGTTTCGGCCAAATCTCTCCGTCCATTTCCGCAAGTATAAGTGCTCCTCCTGTTAATACCCGATGAACCATGTAGTAACCTTGTCAGTTGGGTGAGAACTTCCCCTTGGATTCATCCTGATGTGGGAAGATTCACTTTAGCACCAATTGTCTCGGTGTGAATTGCCTTGGCCTGACCCTTTTGTTGAAAGCTCTTGCCATTATGTTCTAGTAGAGTTGACCATGACATATTACATTCATTATTTTCCCATCAATGGGAGCTATTTGTTCATAGCAGCTTCGTACCCATTCTGCATTGCCGAGCTCAGCTTCTTGTATGAATCTTAGAGAAGGGATTTCTACTCGGCAGGAATAACGACTTCAGTACCATAAACCAGTAGGTAGGGAGTTGCCCCAGTTGATGTGTGAACTGTGGTACGATACCCAAGAAAAGCAAATGGCAACTCCTCGTGCCATTTTTTTGTAATTATCCACCATTTTTCTCATTATCTTTTTGATGTTCTTGTTTGTGGCTTCTACGACTTCGTTCATTTTCAAGCTATATGATGTGGAGTTCCTATGCTATATCTTGAATGTTTCACACAAGTCCTTCATCAAATCGCTGTGGAGATTGGCGGTGTTTCAGTATTGATTGACTCTGGTACTCAAAATAGGCAGACAATGCGGTCGCGCACAAAATCCGCTACGACCTTCTTAGTTACAACTTTATAAGATGCAACTTCAACCCATTTTTTGAAGTAGTCTATGGCCACCAGAATGAACCTATAGCCGTTTGAAGTAGCAGGCTCGATCGGGCCGATGACATCCATACCCCAAGGGGAGAAAGGCCAGGGTGAACTTGTTGCATTTAGTTCATTGGGTGGTACTCATTTCATGTCAGCCTGTATCTGGCATTGCCGACACTTCTGAACATACTTGATGCAGTCTATTTCCATAGTCGTCCAGAAATACCCTGCTATTAGTATCTTCTTAGCTAAGATGAAACCATTCATGTGTGGTTAGTAAGTTTCGACATGTAATTCCTCGAGCAACCTGGATGCCTCCTTGTCATTGACACACCGTAGTAATCCTAGGTCAGGAGTCCTTTTATACAGAATTCCCTCTATTTGAAAGAAATGGTTTGCTAATCTTTGAAGCGTGCACTTTTGAGCATGGGTAGCAGTCTCTGGGTACTCTCCCTTTTCAAGGTTCTTCTTGATGTCGTGGAACCATGGATTTTCGTCAACCTCTTCTTCAACATGAGCATAATAAGCTGGCTATTTATGAGTCCCTATTGGGATGGGATCAATGGAATTCTTGTCTGGGTGTTGTATCATGGAAGACAAAGTGGCTAACGCATATGCGAACTCATTCTAAATTCTTGGAACATATTTGAACTCTATCTTTGTGAACCTCTTGACCACCTCTTGTACACAGTGCAAATATGATAATATTTTTGTGTTCTTCGTAGCCCATTCTCCTAGAACCTGACACACCAAAATATCAGAATCTTCAATTACCACCAGCTCCTGAACATTCATGTTAATGGCCAACCTAAGCTCCAAAATGCAAGCCTCATATTCTGCCATATTGTTGGTGCATGGAAACCTGAGTTTTGCGGATACCGGATAGTCTTGGCCGATCTCTTATACTAAGACAGCTTCAATACCCACTCCTTTGAAGTTTGCTGCTCCATCAAAGAACATTATCCATCCATCATATGTCTCGATGATATCTTCTCTCACAAATGATACCTCCTCATCGGGAAAATACGTTTTCAATGGTTCGTATTCTCCATCTACGGGATTTTTTGCCAGATGATCCGCTTATGCTTTCCCTTTGACTGCCTTCTGAATTACATAGATGATGTTGAATTTTCTCAACAATATTTTCCACTTTTCTAACTTACCCGTAGTCATGGGTTTCTGAAAGATGTATTTTAGCGGATCCATCTTTGATATGAGATATGTAGTGTATGCATAGAAATAATGCCTCAACTTCTGAGCTATCCACGTCAAAACACAACAGGTGCGTTCTAGAAAAGAGTACCGGTCTTCTCAAGGCATGAATTTCTTGCTCAGATAATATATCCTCTGCTCCTTTCTTCCAGTTTCATCATGTTCTCCAAAAACACAACCGAAAACCCCATCCAATACATAAATAAAGAAGTAGAGGTCTTCCTGGTTCCGGTGGGACCAAAACGGGTGGTTTAGATAAATACTCCTTGATTTTGTCGAAGGCTTTCTAGAATTCTTTAGTCCAGCTTGTTGCAGCATCTTTCCTTAGCATCTTGAATATTGGCTCACATATCACAGTTGATTGTGCTATGAAACGACTGATGTAACTGAGACGGCCTAAAAAGCTCATCACATCTTTCTTATTCTTCGGAGGTGGTAGGTCTTGGATAGATTTGACCTTTGATGGGTCCAACTCAATCCCTCGGCGGCTGACAATGAAGCCTAACAATTTCCCAGCAGGGACTCTGAAGGCACATTTTGCAGGATTCAACTTCAATTGTATTTTCGAAGCCGGTCGAAAAGTTTCTGCAAGACTGTCATATGATCCAACCTCCTTTTATATTTGATGATAAAGTCATCCACGTACACCTCTATTTCCTTGTTTATCATATCGTGGAAGATGGTTTTCATGGCTCTCATGTAGGCGGATCTAGTATTTTTTAGACCAAACAATATCATTTTGTAATAATATATCCCTGTCTATTCGGCATCCTCTTCATCCATCTAGATCTGATGGTATCCTACGAAGCAATCCACAAAGGATTGGAGCTCATGTCTGGCACATTTTTCAATCAGTATGTGTATGTTGGGCAATGGGAAATCATCTTTGGGACTTGCTCTAATCAGATCTCAGTAATCGACACATACTCTAACTTTCCCATCTTTCTTCGGAACTGGCACAATATTGGCCAACCAAGTCGGATATTCGACCACTCGGAGAACCTTGTCTTTGATTTGCTTGGTGACCTCCTCTTTTATCTTCAGACTCATATCCGGCTTGAATTTTCTGAGCTTATGCTTTATCGGTGGACACGAGGGATTAGTGGGTCGCTTCTGAGCCACTATGGATATGCTCAAACCAATCATATCGTCGTAGGACCATGAAAAGATGTTTTCATATCTTTTAGGAATCTGATGTACTTTTCCTTCTGTGACGGTGATAGATGAATGCTTATACGAGTTTCCTTAACCATTTTTGGAATCCCCTAAGTTAACGGTCTCAGTTTCCTCCAAATTAGACTTCGGTTTGTTTTTAAAGTTTTCCACTTCTCTGATGATTTCCTCAGGTATTATATCATGTTTCAGATCCTCTAAATCACTATCCTTATGTTGAGTTGTCTCATTACATGTCACAGTCGTAGGTTCATCGATATAGGTACTAATAATGCTGAAAAAGAAAATGTAAAAAATAATAATAAATACGAAAAGCGGTAATGCATTAATAAATCTTAAAAAAAATGTCAACAAGTGCAGCTCAATGACTCGAGTAATTATTTCAAAACAAAATACTGAAAAATATCTCAAATTCTCAAAACTATTTATTAAAGTAATTCATGCTAATTTGGCAAGGCTACCCAAGAACTCGACGGGCCCGGGATTGTGCAGTAGTCCAGTCCTTGAGAATAACTCTTTTGTCCATGGTCTAAATGGTAAGGTCTTCCTCCTCCTCCTCTTCCTCGACTATTGCACTGCAGTCCATATCCTCTTTGTCTAGAAATACCTTCCTCATGCCAGCTAAAACTTCTTCTTCCTCGAATCCCTACATCATTGTTAGCTTGATGGAATGTCTAGTGCAGAGGTGGTACTGGTTGTTCCAGTGGATAATAAGGACCACACCATGGTGGTGACCAATCCTCATATTCTTCCACATGTATTCATAATCGAGTCCAAAAGTCGTGCCATGACGCTGTGGTTGTACGGGTTTGGCGATACCTTGAAGATTTTTCCAAGAATCTTGTCGGGTTCATACCCTGTCCATAGCAGTATGCTTTCTATTTTGTTGCTCCACCATCGGTCCTTTTCAATTGCGTTGACTCGCTCAGTGTGATGGTATGTTTCTCCACCCAACTTCTTCCTGTTTTCGATGACTGGAACAGTCTGATTGGTGTAGATGGGGTTACTTCGATCTCCATGAATAATCCCTCCTGAAGATTCCATTGAAACTTCATATCCTAATGCAGGGTTGAAGCCACTGCTCCAGCAACATGTATCCATGGTCGTCCCAACAATAAGTTGTAAGTAGCAGATATATCTAACACTTAGAACTCGGCATCAAACCAAGTTAGGCCCATATGTAGACTGAGGTTGATTTCTCCGATGATGGATATTTGAGATCCATCAAACACTTTCACATTCATATTTCCCATTTGTATCTCGTGCAGGCCTTTACCCATTCTCTTCAGAGTAGTCAGTGGGCATATGTTGAGACTTGAACCTCCATCTATCAAGACCCTGGCGATGAACTTATCCTCAAATTGCACCGTGATGTGTATTGCCTTGTTTTGACTCAATCATTCTGTTGGTAATTCATCTTCATGAAAGGTTATTTTGTGGCTCTCTATTACTTGCCCGACCATGTTAGCCATCTCCCCACTAGTGATGTTTGTGAGTACATAAGATTTACTCAACACTTTCATCAAAGCATTCTTGTGTGTGTCCGAGTTTTACAGTAGTGACAAGATGGATATTTGAGCGGGAGTTTTGTTCGAGTGGTCAATAATAGAGTACTCTCTTGCTTGTACCTTTCTCCAAAGATCATCAGCACGTATTTTGACAATAGGCGGCTTATATTCAGCTTTCTTGCTTGTTCCCCAGGTTCTCAGGAATATAAACTCTACCGGTTCTAGTCATACCTTGTGCTGCCCCTGTTTCCTCCATTTTTGCTTTTTCCTTTCTCCTTGCTTCCGCAACACAGTCCCATGGGATGACATCAGACTTGTAAGATGGTGTGGGAGCTACCATCATAGTAAGGGGTGTAGATACCTCAACTTCAAACAACGCCTGGGTTTGGACCATAACCGGCGTGAGGGTGACTGGAGACGTTTTAGGAGCATCCCCCTCTCGAATGAGTCCGATAGACCGCTCTTGATCCTATTATTTGTCAGTTTCTATCCCATTTACTCCCTCACCTCTTTGATCCGGGAGAGGATTGTTACAAACATTTGGTGTAGTTTCCTTTGCCTGTATGACCTTAGTATCGATCAGTGTCTGGATCTTGTCTTTCAATATGCGTCACTCATCAATGGTATGGCCTTTCATGCCTGAATGATAGGCACATGTCTTATTGGGGTTGATCCACTGGGATGAATTCTCCATCGCAATGGCAGGAGTGGGAGCAACATAACCAACAACCTTCAGTCTCTCGTATAGTTGGTCTATGGGTTCGGCAATTGGGGTGTATTGTCTCGGTGGTCTTCGGTTAAAATTTGGTCGTGTTTTTTGGTAGTTTTGGCGGGCGGGTGGTGGTGAATGGTAATATGCGGGTTGTGTATTATAGGCATGATAGGTGGTAGCAGGCTGTTGGTATCTGGGGGATGAAGTTTGGTATGTGAGCGGAGGTGTTCGGTATGTGAGAAGAGACTTAGGACCCTAGGCTACCATTACGACACCTACTTCTCTCTTCTTAGAAATACCTCCCAATTGCAAATATTTATTAGTGGCGTGAAATGACTCGAAATTGGTCACCATCCCATTATTAATCCCTTCTTGTATTCTTTTTCCTAGCTTGATGATGTCGTAGAATTTGTTATTTTCAATAACCATCAATCTTTCATAATACTACGGGTCTTGAGCTCTGACGAAGTACTTGTTCATTTGTTCTTCTTCAAGTGCCGACCTTACTTTTGCGGCTTCTGATCTCCAACGAGTAGCATACTCGCGGAAGGTTTCTGTTGTCTTCCTCTTGAGGTTTTGAATGTAGAAAACGTCTAGCGCGTTTCCCGTGTTGAACCTAAATGTGTCCATGAAGTATGACACCATGCTTACCCAACTAAACCACTTCTTCAGGGTCAAAGCATCTCCTGTGAGGCTTCACATGAACAATTTTATGTGGATTCGTTCATTATTGACCACTCCTACAAGTTTGTCATGATATATTCTCAGATGCACTTTGGAATCACCAGTTCCATAAAACATTTCGAAATTGGGAGGTTTGTAACCCTCTGACAGTTCCACATCCGGATGAATACATAGGTCCTCATAGTTTAGACCTTCAACACCTTTACCAACTTCAACATTTTGAATTTTACCAATGAGCTTCTTGAGTTCCTCTTCCATGTTTTGAATGAGCAAGAATTTCTCGGTCGATTCTGGTATGTATAGGGTTTTTTGCAGGGTATGGGGTAAAGTTCCCACATATATCGGATTACTTTGATGGACTTTGGGAACTTGGGTATAAGGGTGGTCATTGGTTGAGTTTTGGGGATTAGGAGTAGATTGTGGTGCATTTTGGGGAGTGTGATAAGTAGTGGTTTGTGGGTATTGAGTTGGATGGGGGTGGTGTTGTTGAGGAGTTAGTACTAGTGGAGGGTTAAGGTTCTGAGGAGGTGTGGGATACTAGTGTGGTGCAGGAGGATTTGGGTATGGTTTTCGGTTTTGTGCGTTTTATGGTGGTGTCCGGTTCTGGGTAGTCGGATTTTGCTGGTTAATGTCGGGGACATTGAGAGTGAGGGAAAGGTTTGCTAAATTTTGGACCTGCTCAAGTTCTCTTTGTAGTTCCAGGATTTTCTGTTCCAGACGTAAGACAAATTCATTCTGCGCCGGAGTACTTCGGCCATCTGAGGTTTCAACATTTTCTGCCAAGGTAGCATTGTCCTTTCTGATACCACTCAAATCATTAATTTTCCCTTTCCCTTTGCTTTTGCTTTTAGGGTCGCTTGGTAAAGTAGGAGGTGGAGGACCTGTGGATCTAGTGTGGTATGCTGACGATGCTAGTATGCACGAACTAACATTGGGAAATGACAATAATTAAAAGAAAGAAAAAAAAAACAAAAGGTAACCAAGTTAGTAAGGGGTATTGAAAGAATGGTTGCAATATTAAACACATTTTGCAAAGTCATGTAATAATTCGTGTCCTAATTTGGGGACCTCCTTATGCCTGAGGTAGGCCTGAGCGACACATAGACTTGGAGAAAATCGATGCCAATAATTGCGTCATTTTATTAATGTGAAAAATGAGCCAAAACATTACTAAATCGACAATAATAATAAATTTACTAATGGCATTTAGCCTTATTACAATCGAAATCTAAAGCTAAGCTAGAAAGCAGTAAAGAATATCATTTCCTAGTCTACTTGGTCCCTGAAGGACCTTCCCCGTGCTTCGCTCTTTTGACTCCATCAATCATTTTCCTCAGATCGCGCATATACAACAGTAAGTAAGCCTTTGCTAGATGCCCTCCTTCACTGCCATCCGTGCTTTAACAATCTGAGAGTCTCTTATCTTTCTATCAAGCTCCATCAATCCTTGTTCTAAGTATTCCAATCTCTCTGTTGACTTAGTGGAAATTTCCTTCAATTCTTTTATTTCTTCCATGTTCACTTTGTGCTTTCTAGATGTTTAGCTTCAGACTCAAAAACCCTTTTGTGTAGCCTTCTATTCTTAACTTGTGTCTCAACAGCGCCATCTATGATCCTGTCTTTCAGATTGACTCCTTGCTTGATGTCTCCCGCTATATCATCTACCAACCACGATGGATAGAAATACACATGACCGGCATGATACCTGTATGGCTGAATGGTTTCTCTCTCCACGATGATCTTTTGGTTCCACATATTTTGTTCCTCGAACTTGAATGGAATGACGTCCCCTTTGAAATCTACCTTGTACTGGACCATGTTGGAAACCCGGGGTATTACCTGTTTTCTTCCTGCTTGTCTCATTACCCTTATAGGAGCATAAGGACAGATTCCTCATAACCCGATCAGTACCATATGGGTATTCTCTCTCGACATGATGATGAACATACTGCTAGGAAACCACTCAAACATCCAATGTACCTGCTCGTCTGTCAGACTGCTGAAGAAACGCACCCAACTTATAGCATTTCCAGGTTGTGCAAACCTGTCTGGAATAAATGTAATTTTCTTTGGGTGATGGTAAGCTATGTAGTCATTCAACATCCGTCGCAGAAGCTCTTGACAATATTCTCCCCTCTGAAAGTGTTCCAACGGCCAGACTTGTAGTAACATATTACAACCTTCAAAGTGTCCAAATCCCTACTTGCACCGATCTAAAGCACGGTACATTTCAGCTAATATCATAGGGATGATGGTATAGGTTCGTCCCTCGATGTCTTCCATCAAGGTCCTGGAGACCATGGCTAAGCGAGTATGAATATTTCCCCCTTTCATTGGAAGTATCAACAACCCCAAGAAGCAGACAATGAACATATAAACCTGGCGATGCGTCCAACCCAAGGAAGTAATGGCAAATTCATCATGATGAAGATGATATGACTTTCTATGCCCATAAAGTTCATAAAGAAATTTGAAAGTGATGTATGAATTCTATTAACAGAGCAACTCGTCATTTTTCTTGAAACCCAGCATCTTTAGAAAACCGCGGGGGTTGCGATTCTCTAGTACTAGTAATCCTTGACTATCCCATGGCAACTTAGTGAAGCCTCTTATTTCTTTCAGGAGAGGAGTCATTTCTATTTTGCCAAATCGAAAGACGAAACTTTTCTAGTCCCAGAACATGTTAGCGGCCCTAATTAATGCCCTGTTTGGTTGCATGTTTAGCAAGGATGGCAAGTTACCCAATACTTTTCTCACATGGTTCTTGTCGCAAGGTGCAAGGTCATTCCACCAGTCAGGTAGCAAAGGTGGGATGTTTTGGACCATACTGAACCTGAGGACTTCGTGCTTTATTTTATGTAAATAAACAAAAGTTAGCCCCTTTTTCCTTTCAGGTTTGCCTATTTACGCAATAATGATCAACACATTGGCACATTTTCTCCAAGAAATTCACATAATATGATAGTGTTAATTAGGATTGTGGAAATTCTGTCGGACTTTGGACAAGGTTTATATTAGTGGGTTTGTTATGTTAATAACGCTCTAACCCGTACTAGGTTTAGCATGATGCATGTACATTTCAAGTTGGAGTAGGGTTTCTAGAATGGTCTAGATTGGTACTCCCAAGTGGAATACTTGAGAGGGAAAGGCACCGGACCGTCGATTGCACCGCTGATCGACTAGTATATCACAAATAGGCCTTTCCGATTTTAAAAGGGTAATTTTGGAATAGCGCTGACACTCATCAAGAGCCACTATGTTGATAATTGGCATGAGTGGAATATGATGTGGAGCATGCTTTATGCAGAGATAGTATCACGTTGCCAAATATTTTCATGATAAAATATGTGAAAGCAGTAAATACAATAGAAAAGTAAATATGGAAAACATAGGAAAGAAAGACAAAAGGAAGAAGTCAATTTAGTTCGTAGAATATATGCAAGAATGTAATAAAGCAGGTAGGGAAGTAGGCACAATATAGCAGTTTTGACAAGATAAAAGAGCGGTCATAGTATGTAAAGGTAAATAGGGGAAGAGATGTGTATGTCATAGCAGATTTAAACAAATAAAGGCGAGGAAGGGAAGGGATGTGCATGTAACAAATAAATCAATCCACATAAGCCAAGCTCATTATGGTAAGAGCCTAAGTATAAATCCTCAGCAAAGTCGCCATGCTGTCGCGTCCTTTTTTCTTGCGAAATCGGGTTTCAACATGTGACAACTCTTTTAAATGGGTATTAAAAGAGAAGAGATGCCACCTAATGGTTTTGAGGTGCGTTAGGACACCTATTATGCAAATAAATCTGTTTGAATTGTTAACACCAACAAAGATTGGGTAAGGGCTCAAATTACCTCAAAGAGAAGGTGTTAGATACTCTTCGAGGTCCACAACTGTGGGTCCCGACCGAACTTAAGACTATGTAAATTAGGCTAGGTGATCAGATAGACAAAGAAATATAAAAGTCAAAGAGTTTCATTACAACAAAAATGAGAATTGATACAAATCTTTAAGGACTACAAGTATATGACTACAATGGTCTGTATTAAACGACTAAGTGTGAATAGCAAGTATATAAAGAAGGGGGAGGGGTCCTATGTTTTTTAGCCTAAAGGATCACCCCGTGCAACATAAATAATACTTCAGAACTCCTTTTAGATAAGAGTTGCTTATATTATTTAACGAGCACAGACTATCATCTCATGCTACTAGATTACTATGTTGAAGTTGTTTACCTAAAGCGTTCTCATTCAATTATTAGTCGTGTTCTATACGTGCACTATCTGTCCCATGCCTATGGTACAGGAGGCTTTGGACCTCTATTTGGGTGGTTCTAGACTTACTTAGGTTTCTCAAAGTAATAAAAACTAATCGCGCATACAAAACAACAGGACTTCACATAATAGCAAAGAGTGGATCATGTAGCCTTCACGCAGACTGATTTTTTGATTAGGCAGTAGAACATTTCGAACTTAAGACTTAGAGTCCTTTGATCCTATAGGCATGATCTCTAAGTGATTCCAGTTTCAAACAAGTAATGCTCTATTTTTAGGCTAATGCACGAACATATTAAATCCTTATAAATCCCATAGGCATGGTTTCTAAGTGAATTTGATTTCCAGTAATACATGGGCAGCATAGTAACTTCTAAATTAACGCATAGGCAAATTGAATGCTGCAAGTCCTATATACATGATATTTAATCGTTTTGCGTAAAAATTTAGTGAAGACAATCATAGTTCTGAATTACTAATGCTGGTTTTCTAGGCATGCATCTTAAACATGCTACAATGTAATAGAAAACAATGGGAATGGTCGATTAGAGTATTAGAACCCTATAGCCATGACATATAGATGAGCAGTACACTAAAATAATTGAATCATTTGATACATTATATGAATTCCTATAGGTATGCTATCTAAGTACGTGAAAAATATTGCATTGATGTGCCCTATAAACATGTTATCTAAGAGTGTTGAATGGCAGACATGGAAACACGTGTAGCAGATATCATAACTAACATGTTTGACAAGTTAAGTGAAGTGTGTGCATCACTCCTATAAGAGTGATGTCTATCAATGTACATAAATAAACATGATAAACAACAAATAGAACACATATACCCTATAGACATATTCTCTACCCTTTTATACAAGTATTAGAATACCCCATCTCCTTTTTTACTAATTTCCCCATTCAATTTTACAAGCTATTACAAATCACTTTTTAAATAATTACAGGTCCAAGTACAATAGAGGAAAACCCCACAGTACATCTGGTCTCCAAATAGGCTCCAGATTTCATGCAGATAGCAGGCCCAAACTCCAAGCGCAACCAGTATACTTCGAAAACCTCAAGAACAAAGGTAGGCACAACATACCAGGCCCAAATGATGCTAATGATTAAGCTAAGGGATGCTAAGTTCAGACTTACAAGTAACATAACTAGTCTTAAACTGCAATTAGCAAATTGTTCTAAGAAAGATCATGTTCAAATTGGAAAAACATATAAGACATATATGAGGCAAGCTCATGTTTATCACACCATAAATAGAGCAATAGGATTATTTCAAACTAAGTTTCAGAAATCAGCCTGGTCCAAAACTATCATAAGGAGCCTTAAATAGGGGTTCAAACATGGGAATCTAACAGTGTCATGAACAATATTATATATACTGAACATAACAACTTCAACATAAGAGCCTAATGAGGACAACTAATTTGCAAGGCTTAACATGTGAGCTGTTAAGGTAAATACCAACCATCATACAAGGTTTTACATTCAACATGTGAGCATTCACAAGGCAAGAAGGCATCACATGAAGAAAGATGGAATAGACTATGCATATGTCAGATTTCACCCTAGGAGTCTTGAAATGATCAAGAGCACTCGAAAGTAAATAAACAAGTTTGCCCAGGAAAACAGTATTGGCATATAGAATTCATAATCACAGGGTGACTTTAGAGAAGTGGTAGTTTGTACATGAAAGTCTTAGCAAAGACACACTCAATGGTTCTAGGCATGCATTGGTCCCCTAAGAGGATCTAAGTCATGACAAACAACAAACCAATTTACACTTAAACATGAAGGTGAGCAATTAATCAAGCTGGACACTTATAATGGGCATGCACTAAGGCTGACATGTTAAGCTAAGCACTTAGACATCATTGTGGCAAAACTTGCAGAGAAATAGCAAATTATAAATAGGAGGATTCAACATGAAGAGAGTAATTTGAGCAAGAACATAGTCTCAAAAGGGTTTCGGCAAAGCAAGGCAATCATCATGAATCAACTAAGGTATCCTCATGTGAGTTAACATCAAAACTTGCACAAAATTAAAGATAGTGAAACTACAGAGTGGTGCTAAACAAGAAGAATTGTATACACAATAGCATAATATCAAAATTAACCCAGATAGATCCAAACAACACTAGTGAGCATAACACAAACAAAAGGAGTAAAGTTACTAAAGGGCAGGGAACTAACCAGTTTCAAACAAATGAATAAAGAAAATCTAAGAAACAACAGAAATTTCAGGTGAGTGACGAAATACCCTAAACCCGCAATGCTTCAGAGTTCAAAGGGGCCTCGAAATGGGCCCCGAGCAGTGTTTGCACTGGAGAAGGTCAACTGAATATGGCGACCTTGGCTTCCAACCGGCCAAGATCCAAATTTCAGGATAGTATCAAATAAGTGATAATGAGGGGATAGTTCTTAAGGCGATTCCAGAATATATTCAAGTGTCTCAATAGAAGTGAACGAGTTAGAAAAGAGTATAGTGAGAGTAATAACAGTCAAAATTAGGTCCCCTTAAGGGGAAATATGGGAGGGGTTTATATAGTGTTTAAATTAAGCAGATAAACATGGAAAATTATCAGCCAAACACAATAGGAAAGTGCAATCAAAATCAGCAAAGGAAAAGGAAATTCTCAAACCCTAGTTGGGTCCAGACGTATGAGAATCAGACCAAGAATCAAGGATCCTTCCTTGTATAATGTATAGATAAGACGTCGTGAAATCCCCACAGAACCAGAGTCGACCAAGCCAAATCTCAGAAGATTGTTCTTGCCAAAAATAAGGCAAGAGCTTTAGGTTACACCACAAACGTGTATACACCATCACAGTGCCTCAAGATAGGTAAGTAAATCATGGATTGACTCCATGTTTAGGTTGGAATCGGAGAGAACTAGAGGAGGCTGCTAGGGTTTCTTTCAGAGATGAGAGAACTTTCGAGAGAGTTTGGGGCGACTGTTAGGTGGGGAATGAATATTAGGGTTATGGGTTGGGTTAATTAAAAATGAGAGGGGGTTTGTTGGCCGTTGATCTCCGAGATCAATGGCTGAGATAGAAGAAAGAGTGAGACGGGTTCTAAATGACCGGGTTAAATCAATGATTTGTTTGGTTTGGGTCGCTGAAGGGTTTAACGGGGATAGGCCAGCTGTTTTGGGCTTGGTTTTGGCCCTATACTGGGTTATGCGATAAAATATATGAAAATTGTTTAAAATAATTTATATAAGTAATTTATAAATAATAGAATTATTAACTATGTCTTAAAATGATTGAAAATAATAACCTAACATTATAAGAATATAAAATGTTATTTTTGTGTAAATAACCTAATTATGCATAGAGTATAGGCTATTATTGTAAAATTGTGTAAACAGTCTAAAGATACAAATATAATTATATAAAATGGTGTAAAATATTATGATACATATATATGGCTGCAAATAATAAATTTGGATGATTAAGTTATCACACAATAATTTGAAAGGGTAATTAATAAATATTTGAACAATATAAATGCTAGAAAAATTTATTTTAAAGCTTTAAAAATTATAGAAAATACTTGCATAAATCTTGTAAGTTAATTAATGATGCAAAATGATATTTTGAAAGTATATATATACTATTTTAAGAAATATGAGGTCAAAATTGGGGATCAACAAGCCTCCCAGCTCCATCCCTACCTCGCTTCTGCGGAGCAACTTCCGTATCTGCAGACTCGCAGGTGCGACTACCCCACTGCAGGTGCAGCATCACAGGAGTGTTCCTTACTCCGCTTCTGCTAGCTTCCAACTACAAGCTTGCATTCGCTTCTATGACCATTCTTCCACTGGTGCAACCTAGCACCTGCGCTCCAAAAATCGTAGGTGCAATGCACCAAACATAAGAAATCCCAACAACTCCAAAATGGTCCGAAATCACCTCGAAACTGAATGGAGCCCCCCGAGCCCCCGTCTAATC
Organism: Nicotiana knightiana; assembly: GCA_005239525.1. Classification (NCBI taxonomy): domain Eukaryota; kingdom Viridiplantae; phylum Streptophyta; class Magnoliopsida; order Solanales; family Solanaceae; genus Nicotiana; species Nicotiana knightiana. Next base: position 43,766 of record ML397657.1, on the reverse strand, counting down.
ATACCAACAAGTTTTCATATCCTATACCAACCTATCCAAAGGCTCAAACACCATAAATAATTTCTAAACCAAGAATGAAATGTCGAATTCATCCCTTAACTTTTAAACTTTGTAAAACCCGTCTGAATCATACTTAGACACTCGGAATCACAAACAAACTTTGCACAAGTTCAATTCAATCGCACAAACATAAAAAATCCCCGAAATACCAATCGGAGTCTATTATTATCAAAGTTAACTATTGGTCAAACTTATGAATTCCAAATCATTCAAAAGACAACTTTGGACAAATAGTACTGAATTCTCCTAGGAACCCCCAAAACCAAATTCGAACACACACTCAAGTACTAAATTAGCATACGAACCTGTTGAAACCTTCAAATCTTGATATCGCAATCGTTTACTCAAAAGTCAAACCTTGGTCAATTCTGTTAAACTTAAGACTTCTAAAATAAAAGTAAGTGTTCCAACTAATTCCTGAACCCCACAAAAACCAAACTACCCATCTCCTCAGGTCATATAACATCAAAAGACCCTATGGGAAACATCAAATAGGAGAATTAGGTTCTAAAAAATGACTGATGGAGTCATTACATTCTTCACCTCTTAAACAAATGTTCGTCCTCGAACAAGTTTAGAAATGTACCTGAACTTAAAAAAAGATATGGGTATCAACTCTGCATATCAAACTAGGTCTCCCAAGTATCCTCCTTGCTCAGTTGGCCTCTTGAAAGCACCTTCACTAATGCAATCTCCTTTGACTTGAGCTTTCGAACCTGCCTATCCAAAATGGCTATTGTTTCTTCTTCATAAGCCAGATTCTCATTTAGGTGCACTATGCTGAAGTCCAAGACATTAACTTGTCTTCATGATACTTCCGAAGCATAGAAACATACAATATTGGATGATCTTTCGAAAGACTAGGAGGCAAAGCAAGCCTATAAGCAACCTCACCAACTCTCTCCAACACCTCAAATGAGATAATGAACCTCGGAATCAACTTGAACTTTTTCCCAAATATCATCACACACTTCATAAGTAGAACCTTAAAAAGTACCTTCTCACTCTCCATAAATTCCATATCACGAACCTTTTTGTAAGCATAACTGTTTTGCCTGGATGGAGCATTAGGAAGTCGCTTCTAAATCAACTTTATCTTATCCAAAGCATCCTGAACCAAGTCAATACCCAACAACCTATCCTCACCGGTATAGAACCCACCAATAGGAGATCGATAATGCGTACCAAATAAAGCCTCTTAACATATCCTCCAAAATCGGAATACTCTGCTTGGACTGACCATTGGTTTGTGGGTGAAAAGTAATACTATGATCCACCTGTATACCCAACTTACACTGAATAGCTCTCCAAAAGTGGGATATGAACTGTACGTTGGTCTGGAATGATAGAAACAGGTACACAATGCAAACAAACAATCTTCCTGATGCAGATTTGTGCCAACTTCTCTGAAGTATATGTAGTCAACGCCAGTATGAAATGAGAAAACTTGGTCATTCTATGAACAACAATTCAAATTGCATTAAATTTCTTCAAAGTCCATGGCAAGCCTACCACAAAGTCCATAGTAATACACTCCCACTTCTAATCTGGTGTAACTATCCTTTGAGTCAAACCACTTGGTTTTTGATGTTCATACTTCACTTGTTGTAATTTAAACACCATAATTCATCTTCCGCCACCAGTAATGCTGCTTCAAGTCACGATACATCTTCGTGACACTTGAATGAATAGAATACCTCAAAATGTGAGCCTCCTCAATAATCAACTCCCTCAAACCATACACATTAGGAACACTAATCTAACCCCGAAGTCGCACTACACCATCATCTCCAATAATAATCTTCTTGGCACCAGCGCTGCACCGTGTTCTTAAGCACCAGTAATTGGGGATCATCATATGCCGAGCCTTAATGCACTCAAACAAGGATGAATACACAATAATACAAGTAAAAACTTTTCTAGGCTTAGAAATATTCAATCTCACAAATATATTAACCAGGTCCTGCACATCTATAGCCAAAAGGCCTCTCATTAGCTCAAATAAATGCCAAACTCTCCATATTGTCCTCCTTTTCTACTCAATGTGTTTGATACTACATTCTCGTTACCTGGATTATACAAGATAGAGATATCATAGTCCTTAAGAAATTCAATCCACCTCCACCGTATCAAATTCAAATCCTTCTACTTGAACAAGTGTTAAAGGCTCCGATAATCAGTATAAATCTCGCATGACACACCTTGTAGGTAATGCCTCCAAATCTTGAGCACATGTATAATAGATGCCAACTCCAAGTCATGAACTAAATAATTTATCTCATGAGTCTTTAATTGCCGAGATGCGTAATAAATTACCCTACTATCCATCAACACCATAACGATGGTAATGCATGAAACATCACAAAATACCGTGTAGGGCCTTGAACCTGTAGGCAATACCAATACTAGGGTTATAGTCGAAGTAGCCTTGAGCTTCCAATATATCTCCTCACATTAATCATACCATTTGAAAGGTACGTCTTTTTGAGTCAACTTAGTAAATGGAACTACAAAAGATGAGAATCCCTCCACTAAACAACAATAGTAACCTGCCAAAACTAAGAAACTCCGAATCTCTGTAGCTGAAGTAGGTCTAGGCTAATTATGAAATACCTCAATATTCTTAGGATCAAATTCAATACTATCACTGGACACAACATGACCCAAGAATAAATCGAATTCAATTAGAACTCTCATTTAGAAAACTTAGCATAAATCCTCGGGTCCTTCAAAGTCTAAAGTACTGCTCTCGAAGTATTTCCCATGATCCTCCCTAGTGCGAGAGTAAACCAAGATATCATCAATGACAACAATCATGAAAGAATCCAAATAAGGCTTGAACACAAATCAAGATGTCATCAATGACAACAATTATGTAAGAATCCAATTAAAGCTTGAACACATGGTAAATTAAATTCATGAAAGCTTCTTGAGCATTAGTCAACCCAAGTGACTACCAAGAATTCATAATAACCATAACATGTCCTAAAAGTTGTTTTAGGGACATCCGAAGCCCTAATCTTCACCTGATGATATCCCGATCTTAAACCAATCTTGGAGAACACCCTGTCAAACTAAAGCTGATCAAACAAATCATAAATACGATGAAATAGATACTTGTTCTTGATAGTAACCTTGTTCAACCGTCAATAATAAATGCAAATCCTCATTGAACCATCATTCTTCTTCACCAATAACAGCGGCATACAACAAGGTGAAACACTTAGTCTAATGAACCCATTATCAAACACATCTTGCAACTGCTCCTTCAACTCAGCTAGAGCCATACAATATGGTGGAATAGATACGAGCTGAGTGCCCGAAATCAAGTCTATACAGAAATCAAAATCCCTATCAGGTGGCATGCCTCGTAGATCTGTAGAAAACATACCAAATCCATAGAAGGGACCACCATACTAGAATCTTGCAAGTATGTTAAATAAGCTAAAAACCCTTTCTTAACCATGAATTGAGCCTTCAAAATAAAATCATTCTATTTTTGGAATGGCCAAGTGTCCCTCTCCGCTATAGTCTAGGGAATGCTGACATAACTAAAGTCACAATCTTTGTGTGACAATCCAAGATAGGGTGATACGGGTCCATGCCTAAAATCACATCAAAATCCACCATATCCAACAAGAAAAGATCAACTATGTTATCAAAACCATTAATGGTAACACACAAGATTGGTACACTGGATCAATTACAATAGAATCTCCCACCAGTATAGATACAAAAATATCAAGAGAAACGCGAGGCATACTCAAGTGTGATGCAAAATATGAGGACACACATAAATAAATAGATAAAACACGGATCAAATAATACTAAAACATCTCTACGATATACTAGGATAATACATGTAATGGCTGCATAGAATGACTCTGCCTTAGGCCTACCAGGAAATACATAACAACGAGCCTGACCCCCACCGACCTGTTGTTCTCCTCTAGGATGACCTCTAACTAGTTGACCTCTATCTCTAGCTAGCTGACCCCCACTCCTAGTTGGCAGGAAGGGTGATGTTGAAACTGGTGTTAGAATCATTGACTAGGAACCATGTTGTGGCATACCTCTCTACAACCTAGGGAAATTCCTCTTGATGTGCCCCGTATTTCCACACTCATATCAACCCATCTGTTAACTTGGCTACTAAATCTGAACCTGTCCTGGCAACCAGAATAGCCACTGAAGGAACTGTGCACTGGGGATCATCTCCACACTGAAGGAACTTGTCCCTGACCAAAAGCTGGAGACATACTATAGTGTCACGACCTCAAAATCCATCTATTCATGATGACATCAAACCTAAGCTACTAGGTAAGCCAAATACAACCAACACAATTTTAATGAAGATAATAAGAAATCAATAAGTGAGATACCTGAATACTATACAATAACCCAAGGAGTGATTGTACAAGCTATGAGCCACTAAGACCTAGATTTACAAAGCCAGTATGAAATAAATACAACATCTTTTTGGAATATACATAAATATAACTAAATTGTTTTAAAACTACCAAGGACAAGTGGTAGCTATATCTTGAAGGCAGGTTCATATTCAGTGTCAACTCCCGCCATCCACAATATCTCAGCTCTAAGATCTGCACACAAGGTGAATAAGTTTAGTATGAGTACAACCGACACCATTTACTTAGTAAGTATCATAACTAACCTCGGCGAGGTAATAGAAGCAAAAATTATAAATGATACTAGACAATCACCTGTACAAGTTCATAAATTCCAACACGTATAGAACAAAAATATGGTCAATCATGAAATAAAAGATAAATTCCACATTGGCACTCACAATTCTCTTAACGTACTTTACTTAGTCAACAATCCAGCATATAAGAATGATATGCAAATAAATTAGGTAAACAACCAAGGAAGTTGCAAGTAAATATGAAATGCAATAACCAAATCAAATAAATCTGTTGTGGTGCGCAACCCGTCCAAATAGAATGCACGTTACGGCTCTCAAGCCCACATCAGGATCTCAGTAATCAAACCAAAGCAACAACAAGATCTCCCAGAGCTCACATCAACCAAAAATCCGTCGGTTTCTCACAATATGTGTGTACACTATCAAGAAGGCACATGAGAGGGTAACACTAGGGGGATGAATCCATGTCACCACGCTGCACGGCGTAGTCACGTGCAATAATCATAATTTTTCCAGTGTGGTCACATGCTCAATATAGTAATTCGCCCGCCACGGTCACAAGCAGAATATCATAATCTGCCCGGCATGGTCATAGGATAAATATCATAGATCCTTCAGCGTGGTCACAAATATAATATCACAATCCTCCCAGCGTGGTCACATGCATAATATCAAAATCCGCCCGACGTGATCACACGCATAATATCACAATGCACCCGGCGTGGTCACGGGCTACCAGTCCAATCCATATCATACATAAAGCAGATATGCTAGAATACATGTACATGATCAAGAACATCAAATTTCATATTCTAGATTGATATCTGTGACATGATAAGGTATATGCATGTGCAAGTGTGACATCATAGCTCAAGTTAGGCAAATACCTCACAACATAGCAATTATAAGGTTTTATCATGAGATCAACCTCCATGCAACCTCAAGCATGGCTAAAATAGCTCATAATAAGGGTACAAATAAAAGACACATCACAACATGAAGCTTAGCAATCAACTCAAAGCATATAATAGCCTAAGCACTACCCCGAGCATGGAAAAATACCCCGATGCACACACATGGGCTTATCCCCACGCATATGCGCCACCCATAGCATGCAACTATCACAAATAACTCAAGCAACTAGTGCATCAACAAAGTTTAGGTAAGATAATTACCTCAAGCAATCCAAATCAATACTCTAGAAGCACCATCACACGAATCAACCTCTGAATGGATCGAAACTAGACAAAAGCAACTCAAAAACTTAAAAAATGCCAAGGGAATCAAACACAAATGATAAATGTCGAATCTTTAATCAAATACTCAAAGTTAACCCGGGCCCGCACATCGAAACCCAACAAAACTCGTAAAACCCCGACAACTCCTTCGAATACGAGTCCAACCATACTAATTTCACTCAAATCCGACTTTGAATCAATGCTCAAATCTCAAATATTCACTTTTAAAAAGTTTAGACAATATCCCCATTGTTTCTTTTAAATTCATCAATCAAATGCCAAAATCAAAGATAGAATCATGTAACACAATCAAATTCGAGTCAAAGAAACTCACACCACTCCAAATCGTGAAAGTCGCCTAAAATATTGCCTAAATCCGAGCTCTATATCTCAAGTTATGGTAGAATGAACTCACAGACCGAAAATAAATCTTTATAAAGCTGCTTCGGGAGTACCCTACGTGATCGCGGAACCCACTTCATGATCGCGAAGCACTAAGAAGAACACTGCCAAATACACTTCACGTTTGCAACACATTCCTCGCAGACCCGATGAACCCAGATGCCAGACCTTCGTGAACGTGCTTCTTCGCTCGCGAACGTGCTGGCCAAAACCCCCCAACTCCCTCGCTGAAATGCGATCACGGTCAACCTGTGCGAACGCGTAGAACAAATCTCTCCATCCCAACAAAAACTCTTCACGAATGCGGTGCTGCCCCTGTGAATTCGTTGAATAAAATCTACTGCCCCAAAATTCATCTACGCGATAGCGATCCTAGCTCCGCAATCGCGATGCTCTGCAAAAACACCAACAATCAGCAACTCCCAAATCACATAGGAATGTCTCAGAACCACCTCCGAACTCACCCGAGCCCCTTGAGACCCTGTTTGAACATACCAACAAGTCCCAACACATAGTGCGGAAATACTCGAGGCCGCAAATCACACATAACAACATCAAATACACAAATCACACCTCAATCCAAGCCTATTGAACTATTCTAAATTCTCAAGTTCCAAACTTACGTCGAACACGTCTAAACAACTTGGAATCACCTCAAATTTTGTACAAAAGTTCCAAATAACATAATGAATGTATTCAAACTTATGGAAAAACAATCCGAACTCGGAATCATCAAAGTCAAACTCCCGGTCCTATGAACTTTCCAAACACCTTCAAATTGCCAACTTTCGCCAATTAGAGCCAAAACCTTCTAGAAACATCCAAACGCAAATTCGGGCATACACCCAAGTCCAAAATCACCACTCGGACCTAAGAAAACCATAAAAACTCCAATCTGAGTTCAAATACACAAAAGTCAAACTTTGTCAACTCTTCCAACTTAAAGCTTACTAGTTAAGAATCTGTCACGCCCCAAACCCGGGGAGGCGTGGTCGGCACCCGATGCCATACTCAACCCGAGCGTACCACTCTGTAACTGTGAACTCTAGAGGGGTGACCCTCGACTTAGGATGATAAGGCCTACCTTCAAATTGACTATAGAAATTAAGGCTGATGAAGCCATATACTGAATCATCTGAGAATGACGTCTTTCTCATTTGAGGGGTAAACATACCCAAAAGCTCATATACATAACTGTGCAGGCCGATGAGGCGGCCATGAATGTCTACCAGCAATACCAAACTGAACATATACACACGGTTAGCAAGGCCACAATACAGACAAAATACACAGGATTCACCTACACGCCTCTAGAGATAACTGAATTGTATCATGGTCGCGACAAGGCCTCGGCCTACCTATCAAACCTGTATATATAAAATGGACTCCATGGTCTGGACCTGATAACTCTGAGGAAGTGGAGCTTATCAACCAAGATGATGTTTGACTCTGTCTACTATGAAGGACTATCCAGTTGTCTATTAGGATCTACATGCATGAAATGCAGCGTCCCCAGTAAAAGGGATGTCAGTACGAAATAATGTACCGAGTATGTAAGGCAACAATATAATTGAAAGCTGAAATTGAACTGAAATATAATAACTGAAAGTAAATAGGAGTCAAAGATAACCTGAAGATATGCTTACCTGTCGATACTGAATCAACTCTCTCAATATAGTAAGTAAAATAACTGTCTGGCCCTATAAGGATCAGTATGTATAACTACTCTGTCATAGTAGGCTCGTTCATAGGCTCTCAGCCACAATAGACTCGGTATATAACTTACCATCTTATTGGAGGTTTCCCAATAGGGGATTTCCCACCGATTATAGTTCGATGGAGTTGAAAATATTGTAATAATGCATATATATATATATATATGCGGGAACTTTAGAAGAATATTATCAGGATAAACTTGCAAACTGTTTGAACCACGTATCAAAACTCGTATATACAACATCATGGTCAAATTGACCTACGAAGTGACTATGGCACATCAAATATTTTTAGTTGCATCAATATGTAATCACTGTAAATTTTATATTTTGGTAACTAATAAATCAATACTTATTAAATGATACAACTTTGGGACAATTTAACAACACATGAATTGTAGCTGACTTGTACTCCATATCAATCAAACTTCTCTTTCTAACATCCTTAGAACACCGGCCTGGTTTATTAAATATGGACATTGGTGGATATAATGGATCATTCACCCTCCAAGTCGTGCCTCGTGTACAAGGTGGATTGGAAGGTGTTCCATAACATCAAAGAAACCACATGAAAATATTTTTTCCATCTTATTAAAAGTTACATGAATGTTCCGATCCATCTGAAGCAGGTTTTCTTCCCTTAAGGTAGTAGAACACAAGTCTTTGAAAAATAAAGTAATCTCTGTGATGGGTTTCCAGATTTTTTCAGCCAAACCACAAAATGCAATTGGCACTAAAGTCTCCATGAAAACATGACAATCATGACTTTTCAAATGGCTCAACTTCCCTACCTCCATATCTAATTTTTTTCCCAGATTCGACGCATAACCTTCAGGCATCTTCAATTTCGTTACCGAATCACAATTTTGTCTTCTTTCCTCCAAAGTGAATGTGTAACTTATTTTGGGCTTGAACACCTTACCATTCTTTGTTGTCTGCAAGTATAATTCAGGCTGCCTGCAATATTCTTGTAAGCCCATTCTAGCCTTCGGGTTATCTTTTGTCTTACCTTCAACATCCATCACCGTGTTGAGAAAATTGTCAAAATAATTCTTCTCAATATGCATGAAATCAAGATTGTGTCGGAGAAGATTATTCTTCCAATAAGGAAACTCCCAAAATGTACCTTATTTTGTCCAATTATGATTAACACCATATCTAGGGAATCCAGAAGGATGAGCCTCAGTAACTTTACTGAAATTCTGGACCCTCTCCCAAATTTCTTCACCTGAAAGTACCGAAGGTGGCTAATCATATTTTACTTTATTCCTTTTTAATGAATATTTCATCCTTCTAAACTCATGATCATCAGGTAAGAACTGACGGTGACAATCAAACCATGATTGCTTTCGGCCATGTTTCAAAGTTAACGCTATACCATTTTCCATGCAGCAAGGACAAGCTAGCTTCCCAGCAGTCATCCACCCAGACAACATTCCATACACATGAAAATCTTTAATAGTCCATATTAAATTAGCACGCAATTTGAAATTCAACTTGGTTGATATGTCATATGTTTCAACACCATCATACAACAACTGTTTAGCTCATCAATCAAAGGTTGCAAATATACATCAATCAAACTTTTCGGATTATGTGGACCGGGGATAATACAATTTAAAAAATATATATGGACTACTCATACACAACTCAGGTGGTAGATTATAAGGTGTAAGAAAGACAGGCTAGCATGAATATGGTGTCGCAAATATAGAAAAAGACGTGAATCCATCTGCACACAAGCCTAACCGAATGTTCCTTGGTTCACTAGAATAATCTGGATATGTCGTATCAAAGTGCTTCCAAGCTTCTCCATATGAAGGGTGACACATAACACCATGTGATCTTCTATTTTCAAAGTGTCATCTCATATGAGGAGCAGAACTCATCGACACATATAACCTCTTTAACCTAAGTATAAGAGGTAAATAATGCATCACCTTTACAATGACCATATTCCCGCTGGAAAGCCTCTTGAAACGAGGCTTTTCACAGAATTTACAAATTTTTAAATTTGCATCATCTTTATAATATAACATGCAACCATCTTCACAACAATAAATTCTCATCGACGAAAGTGATAACTTAGAAACCAATCTCTTTTCCTTATAGAAATCACCAGGTAAGTTGATATTTTGGTCAACTAGTTCACTCATAAGGTCAATGAAAGAGTCCATGACCACTTGAGAAATATTCCAATCAGATTTAATACTTAGTAATCTAACTGCAACAGACAACTCAGAGAGCGGACTTCCTTCATGTAGTGGACGACTAGCTTCCTTTAACTGTTCATAAAAACGTTTTGTATCATCATTAATAGTTTGTTCAACATTTTTATTTGGCTCACTCCCAGAGTGCATCCCAAAAGCATCCGCAACCATATCATGAATTTTAGAATCATAATTTCTATTCTCTACCGACCTTCTACTTTCACCAACAATTATGTTATGAAATATTCCACGGCTACCATCGATCTCTGCATGATTAGTCCACACAAAGTAATTCTCTATAAAGATGAAGCTTAACTTCCTCTAGTTTCTTAAACTTCACACAAGGTCACCTAATTGCTCCTTCAATTTGGTATGATGAAAGTGACATTACATGTCTAATAAAGTTATCAAGCCCTTCTACAAAATCCTCCCACAATCCACACCGATTAGGATAATTCCTACTGTACATCCAAGTACGATGTTCCATCTATACAAATAAAAAGAATATTTCAATAAGTACTACAACTACTTAATTTATTCTACAATTATAAATTAATTAAATCATTTTTAGTCAATTAAGATAATTAATATTTAATAATTACACTCAAAAGGTTCAACGATTATCCCTAAAAGTTCAATTCACACCCAAAAAGTTCAACCATTACTCCTAAAAGTTCAATTCATATCCTAAAAGTTCAACTTATACCCTATACAATTCAATTGACCTCGCACAACATAAACTCTATCCGGAAAGTTCAACACGTACCCCTAAAAATTTAATTCATACTCTAAAACTTCAATTCACAAGAACAAATCCTAAAAACACAAATCAATTCAAAGTTAAATATTCAATTCCTAACTGAACTACTTAAGTAAATGCAAAGGTAAACATTGAATTTACACCCTAGGCAATCAATTCAATTTTAACATGACCTAAACCCTAGATTTCGATAAAATTCGAATTTAAACAATCAATGTAAACAATAATTAACTAATTCATAATGAAATAACAAAATATTAAAATTATACAAACAATGTAAGTTCAAACCAAAACCTGAAATTTTTAGGAGGTGCAGGGGCAGTTGTGTGTGTGAGGGAGAAGAGAGTGGCGAGTTAGAAAACTTTGAGAAGAGAGTAAGATAAATGAGGGGAAATCTCGTATTTGGGATCTGGAATTAGAATTACAGACTGACGTTGGTCGGTAAAGTCGGTCAGTACACAAAGTGACCACACGTTGTCTGTGTTTGACCATTAACCGACCAACTTCGGTCGGTTATTTAAAAAAAACTAAATTATTTTTTTGTGTTTTTACTTCTTAAAATATTATAAACTATAAAAAATTATTATAAACTATAAGCGTTTATTTTATTCACATATATATTTACTAAAAATAATTATAAATTATAAGCATAATCTTTATATATAATTATATTAACTAATTATTTTTAATAAATTGTAAGCATATATTTTATTCACACACACATATAATTAATCAAACATAATTAAAAAATAAAGGTATATATATGAGATGTTTATTTTATTCGAATTCTATATTTCATCTTATATATTCATTAGTTTTATAACTAATTACAAATCATATAGATTAATGTAACGACCCAACCGGTCGTTTTGCGTTATCGGACCCCGTTTCCCTAAATGAAACTTCCCACAACGGCTTATTGTGATTTTTGACTTTGCGGGGCAGGTGGTCCAGGATTCAGAAATGTTTAGAGCAATATTGGGACACTTGGTTCCTTAAGGTTGGCCTTTAAGGCCAAAGTTTGACTCCGGTCAATATTTTGAGTAAACGACCTCGAAATCGAGTTTCGATGATTCCAGTAGCTTCGTATGATGATTTCAGACTTGGGCGTATGTTCGGAGTGGGTTTTGGATGACCCGGGGGCGTTTCGGTGCCCAATATAGAAATTAGAGTTTCCTTAAGTTTGAAATTTGGTTGGGAGCGTGTTTTTGTGTTACCGAGGTCCGAACAGAATTCTGAGACCGGGAATAGTTCCGTTATGTCATTTATGACTTGCTTGAAAAATTTGGTGTTATTCCGAGTAGTATAGGTCGGTTCGGCGCATTGAAAGCGAATTCTAGAACATTAAGTTCAACGTTTGAATCAAGTTGGTTTTGGGGTCGAATTCTTAGTTTCGTTGTTGTTTTTAACGTTCCGAAAACTCGAGCGAGTCTGTATCATGAATACAGACCTGCCAGTGCCTTTGGACGGGGTCCCGAGGGGCTCGGATGAGTTTCGGACCACTCGGAGTTAAATTCAAAAACTAGATTTTTCACTGACTGGTTTCCTTCATTGCGATCGCATGTGCACTGATGCAATCACATAGAAGGAACTGGGCCGGGGTGGTGAATTCCCTATGCATTCGCACAATAGGCACTACGATCGGGATGGGTTGGGATCCTGACCCTGTGAGATCGCACACCCCATCCACGTTCGCACAAGAGCCCTGTCTTGGGCCAGCACAGCTAGTCCTTACCCTGTGCGTTCGCAGGTCTCTCTCCGCGTTCGCACAGAAGGCCCATGAGGGCCTGGTCACTTAAAGCTCTGCGATCGCACTGCCCAGGCTATGATTTCATAGAGTAGACCACTAGGCAGTGTGTTTTTATAATGGGATTTAATTCACTTCATCACCTTCTTCTTCTTCCTTGGGACGATTTTCAGTATTCAAAAGGGACAAACGACATAGTTATTAAAGGTAAGTAAATTCTACTCTAATATTAGCTTCATGCATGGAGTACAAGCTAAATTAACTGCCTAAATTAGTGAAAACTAAGGATTTGAGGTAGTAAACTAGGGCTTTTGAAAATGTAGAAAATTACCCGTCAATTAGCTACGAAATCGGGTGAAAATCATGTATTAATGATCCTTAGGCTATGGGTGAGTGTTTCCTTCGAGAAGTTTTGGAATCCGAGCATGCAGGCCTGGGGTTGGATTTTAGGATTTCTTCAAGAATGATAAATTTGGCTAAGTAGTAGAAGAATTTCATGCTTTGAGTATAAATTGATATATTTTTATAACATTTGGCTAGTTTCGAGTCCGTGGGTGTCGAGTTTGGAGTTTCGGGCGCGTTCTTGACTCGGAAAGTAGGTTCGACACGAGGTGAGTCTCCATTCTAACCTTGTAAGAGGGAACTGTCCCCCTAGGTGCTTTAAATGACTATGTGCTAATGTTGTGGGGGCTATGTACGCGCAAAGTGATGAGAGTCTGTACGTAGCGACTATTATTGTTATGTCCGGGTAGTTAGGCCTAAATCATGCCTTATGTTTTATCTTGAAATGAACTATATGCATAGTGAATTAATGTTACATGCGGCTTGTTTCCCTGAAATCATGGAATTTAAGTAATTTTTAGTAATTGTTCATGAAAAGTAGTTTATAAAGAATAAATGTGTGGATTGTGTGTGCATGTGACCGCTTCGCAATTTACATTACGCGAGCGGAGTGTTGTTTTCCCCCACTCTCATGGGAGCAGTCTGTACGCCACGACGAGATTGAAAGATATATATTATGGTTACGGGCCGTTCGAGCCTCGGCAGTGCACAAATATGATCATTATGATGGCTCAGGCCGGTTGTCCTTATCCTGTATGCGCATGCTAAATTGTTGATGATTCCTTTTTATGGATTTTGAGTGGTCAGATATATTTTTAAAGGAAAAAAAGAATAATGAAGTAGAGATTGTACATTTACTTCCAGTATTTATTTGAATTACTGTCATTTTTAATATTTACTGCTTTTATTATCCTTGTATGTTTGTTACTGATATTATATCTTATTAATTATTCTGTTGGACCTTAGTGAGTGTCAAGTCGACCTATCGTCACTACCTCTTCGAGGTTAGGCGGGATACTCACTGGGTACATATTTGTTTATGTACTCATGCTACGCTTCTGTACTTAATTGTACAGGTTCTGAGGCTGGTGCTTCTGGTTATCGGACCGGAGCTCGATTCTGATCGTAGTTGGACTTGACTTCACAGTGAGCTGCTTCTCCTGACGATCGTCGGCAGCACCATGGAGTTTTATTTTTCTTATTTTCCCATCTATTTCTTTCAGACAGTGGGACTGTATATTATATTTTTTGTATATTCTGTTAGTATGCCCGTAGGACTTATGACACTATTTCCTGGAACACACATTGTGGTTATTTTGGTTTTCGGGTCTGCACACATATATATATATATATATATATATATATATATATATATATATATATTGGCTCACTCATCTTTACGACTGCTTTTGGTTAAAAATGGCTTACTATCTTTTTTAAGTAATGTTTTGATCTTTAAACCTTGGCACGTGTTGGGATGTTTAATCAAGTATGGGAAAAATCCTTAGTAATTTAAGTGTGGGCTTGCCTAACCTCGGTGTTGGACGCCATCACGACCTGAGTTAGTATTTTTGGTCGTGACAACATGGTATCAGAGCACTAGGTTCACGTAGGTCTCACAAGTCA
>ML397657.1:4188-28928 GCA_005239525.1 Nicotiana knightiana | reverse complement strand
AGCCAATATATATATATATATTGGCTCACTCATCTTTACGACTGCTTTTGGTTAAAAATGGCTTACTATCTTTTTTAAGTAATGTTTTGATCTTTAAACCTTGGCACGTGTTGGGATGTTTAATCAAGTATGGGAAAAATCCTTAGTAATTTAAGTGTGGGCTTGCCTAACCTCGGTGTTGGACGCCATCACGACCTGAGTTAGTATTTTTGGTCGTGACAACATGGTATCAGAGCACTAGGTTCACGTAGGTCTCACAAGTCACGGGAAAACCTAGTAGATTCTTGTGGATCGGTATGGAGACGTCTGTACTTATCTTCGGGAGGCTATAGGGTATTAGGAAAAACCTCTCCTTATTTTTTTATTCTATCGTGCAGTCAATGATTTACTACATCTCATTCTTCTATTCTATCACAGTTGGTGAGGACACGTGCATCCGATGTTCCAGACCCAGGTTGGGCCGCTACCCCCGTTGTTCGAGGCTGTGGCAGAGGTCGGGGGAGGGCACCGACCCGAGGTAGGGGATGAGGGCGTTCCCGAGCTATTCCAGTTGTACCACCATCGGAGGATCCTACTATAGAGGAGAAGGGTGAGGTGCCCACAGCAGGTCCTGCTCCAGTGGACTTTATGACGGCGCCAGGCTTCCAGGAGGTAATGGGCCGTATGATGAGATTTATGGATACTATGTCCCAGGCTTGTTTATTTCCAGCGGATCCTGCCATATCTCAGGCAGAAGGGGGAGCCCAGACCCCTACTGCCCAGGCTGTAGGCAAGACAGCAGCACTTCATCATACCCCGGGTACACTGCCCGTGGGTGGGGTCCAGCCTGTAGCAGCAGCACCTGAGCCCAGACCAGCTGCGGATGGCGATCCGCAGAAGTTATTGGATAAATAGACTCGATTGCACCCTCCAGTCTTCGGGGGGGGGGGGGGGGAGTGGGTAGCGGGGCGAGGATGCCCAGGATTTTATTGATAGGTGCAGGGATAGGCTGCATAATATGAGGATATTAGAGTCCCATGGAGTGGACTTCACTACCTTCCAGCTAGAGGGCAGAGCTCGTAGATCGTGGCAGTCCTATATTCTCAGCAGGCCAGCAGATTCTCCTCCCATCACTTGGGAGCAGTTCACTAAGATGTTTCTAGACAAGTATATCCCACCCTCTGAGAGGGAAGAGTTGCGATATCAGTTTGAGCAGTTGGAGGAGGGACATATGTCAGTGACAGATTATGAGGCTAGATTCTCGGAGTTGTCTCGCAACGCACTTATGATATTGCCTACTGATGCTGAGAGAGTACGGAGATTTTTAGCAGGGATGCACTCCGGTATTAGGGCCAACATGGCCCGAGAGGTGGAGATAGGGACTCCCTATCAGCTGGTGGTCGAGATAGCTCGTCGGATTGAGGTCTATCGATCGAGAGGCAGAGAGAAGGGTCACCATGACATGAGATACAGATTCTTCGGGGATTTTAGAGGTGCCCCAGTTAGGGGCATAGGTCAGTTCAGTAAAGGTCAGCCCAACAGGCCTCCATATTCAGCACCCCCACCACCTCCCAGAGGTGTTCCAGCGAGGGCTCATTTCAGAGCCATGCCAGAGCGTTCCTACCATCCTCCAACCATTCAAAGTTCACCCAGTGGTTATTCCGGTTATCCGAGATTCCCCAATCCCTACTTTAGTGCTATGCTAGAGAGTACACATCGCTCTCCGGCCATTCAAGGTTCCTCTTCGGGGCAGCAGGCTACGATACCCGGAGGTTGTTATGAGTGTGGGGATCCAGGTCATATGAAGAGGCATTGTCCCAGGCTTCGGGGCAAAGCGGTGCAGCAGGATTATCAGCCTTGCGATCGCTATGAACAAAAAATCCTGCCTGGCCTCAATTGCTCTACGCAATCGCAGACTCCCTCACGCGATCGCGATGAACAAAAATCTGCTACACTTACACCAGAAAACCTACAATCCCACACAAGGCTAAAAATGCCCGTTGAGCATCCGAAACACACCCGAGGCCCCCGGGACCTCAACCGAACCTACCAACCAGTCTTAATACCTCATTAAAACTTGGTCGATCCTTCAAAACACATCACATAACACCAAAATCAAGAATTATGCATGCATTCAAGCCTAAGAACTTCCAAAATCCACAACCAATTCCGAAACACGTCAAAACTAGTCCGAATGACTTCAAATTTTACACACAGGTTATAAATGACAATACGGACCTACATCCACTCTCGGAATTCCATTTCGATCCCGATATCAAAATTTCACCTATCGGTCGAAATCGCCGAAATTCTAACCTTCGCCAATTCAAGCCTAAATCTACTACAGGCCTCAAAACATAATCTGGACACGCTCCTTACCCTGAAATCACCTAACAGAGCTAACAGAGTCTACGAAATTCCATTTTGGATCCGTCTTCACACAGTTCCAACTACGGTCCCAGTTCTAAAGCTTAAACTCATATATAGGGACTATGTGTCCAAAACTCTCCGAATTTCGCAACTAATCATTCCGACAAGTCCCATAAGCAGATATAAAAGTGGGGAAAGCAATTATTAGGGGATCGAGGCGCTAACCGGATCATTACAGATGAGTACTTATGCGTTATTGTTGGGTCAAAGCATGCAGGTGGGACTTATTTCTTGTAGTTTATTTCTTTCTTTGATCATGATATCCATGCTTAGACTAGTTGGTTATTAAATCAATAGATCTTTTTGCATTTACGATATATTTTAGATTATAGAGTATAATTGAAGTTGATATTATGGAAATATTATTGATGTGACGCATGTTCTTGTTTATGTTGTCTCCTTTTTGTTTATGTTCACTGTTATATGGTAAGGGGAGTGTTAATGCACGAATGATGATGTCGTGCCATATGAGAATGTTAAAATCACGAAGGGTGATGCCGTGTCGTATCTGTTGATTTATGAGGAGAGTGAGAATAAAAGCATGAAGGGTGATGCCGTGCCGTTATTATTGATTCACTATGAGGTTGAGAGTAAAAGCAAGAAGGGTGATGCCGTGCAATTTTGTTCATTATGTTTATTTATTTTGCTGGTGAAAGTTTTATTGATTGTTTCTTGTTATCGTTCCTTGTGGTATTTATCGTATCTTGTACCTCCTTTGCATGTCCCCTCCCAAAATCACATGTTTAGCTTTTATTTGTAGTTGTATTGTACGTATATTGTTATCTGTACATGTTTATTTTATGTGGATGTCTTGTCTTAGCCTCGTCACTACCTCGTCGAAGCTAGGCTCGACACTTATTGAGTACATGGGGTCGGTTGTACTCATACTACACTCTGCATTTCTTGTGCAAATTTTGGTACTGGTCCCAGTTGTCCGTGAGGCGTTTCAGCTCAGATTTGCTTGTGGAGACTCGAGGTAGATCTGCTCGTGTCTGAAGACCTTGAAGTCCCCTTTCATTTTCCCTATTTTACTGTTCTTTTTGTTCAAGAAAGTTGTATTTATTTTAACCCCACTTTGTAGAGATTCTACAAGCTCGTGAATTGTGACTCCATATCCGGATTGTACTTAGATACTATAGGTTTTTTATGTTATTCTGCACCAGTTTTAGCTTCATTTAAGCTTAATTATTTTTAATTATTGAAATTTATTAATATTGGAAAAGATCATCTATCATTGGCTTGCCTAGCAAGTGAGATGTTAGGCGCAATCACGGTCTCGACTGTGGGAATTCTGGATTGTGACAAGTTGGTATCAGAGCACTAGGTTGCCTAGGTCTCACAAGTCACGAGCAGACTTAGTAGAGTCTGAAGGATTGATACATAAATGTCTGTACTTATCTTCCAGAGGCTATGAAGTTTAGGAACAAATTTCACTTATATTCTTCTCTATTGTGAGATTTTATTCTATCATTGATGATTGAATTCTAACTCTTCTATTCTTTTCTTCTCGCAGATGGCGAGAACACGTGTTACGTCTTCAACTGGACAGTAGCCCGAGCCCCTAGTGACAGCTCTTATAAGGGGCAGAGGTCGAGGCCGAGGCCGAGGCAAAGCTCATCTTAGAGCTCGAGAAGCAACACCAGCAGTGAAGCCTCAGGTGGATTTTGATGAGGAGGTTCCAACTCAGACTGTACCTATTTGACCAACTTAGGTCCTGGAGGGGTTCATCGGCATCCAGTGCTTCAGGACGCTCTAGTCTATTTGGTGGGCCTTATGGAGAGTGTGGGCCTAGGCTGATAAATTTCCTATGGCATAAGCCGTTTCTCAGGCTGGGGGAGGAGCACAAAATCCCGCTGCTCATACTACGGAGCAGATGGCTCCCTAGTATCAGACTCCAGCAGCCCCACTAGTTGGGGTAGTTCAGCCAGTTATTGCGGCATAAGCCGGTGATGGACCCATCATGTCTTCTCAGGCTCTATCGAGATTGGACAAGTTTACTAAGATCTTTCCAGTTCACTTCAATGGTGCAACTTCAAAGTACTCACATGATTACCTTGACAGTTTCCACGAGGTGCTACGGAACATGGGTATAGTTGAGACCAATGTGGTCGATTTTGCTGTATTTCAAATGACGGGTTCCTCCAAGAAATGGTGGAGGGACTACGTGTTGACCAGATTAGCTGGGCCGCCTGCCCTTACTTAGGACCAGTTCTGTTAGCTCTTCCTAGAGAAGTTCCTCCCTATCATATTGAGAAAGGATTACTGCCGACAGTTCGAGCGTCACCAGTAGGGAAGTATGATTGTTAGTCAATACGAGACCCATTTTGTGGATCTAGACCGTTATGCTCTTCTTTTTCTTCCTACCGAGAGGGAGAGGGCTCGGAGGTTTATAGATGGACTCACTCACCCTATCAGGCTTCATATGGCCAAGGATACTAGGGTGAGATATATTTTCAGGAGGATGCCAATGTCGCCAGGCGGATCGAGGTGGTTCTTGCATAGGAGAGAGGGCAGGGGTCTAATAAGAGGCCTCTTCATTCCGTTCGGTTCGGTGGAGCCATGTTCCAAGGCAGGGGTACTTTTGGTAGAGTCCATCCTTCCAGGATATTTCATTCAGCACTCCAGGCATCTTACAGTGCTTCAGATGGTCACGGCCCTCATATGTCTCATCCCGATCAGCTAGCCCTTAGTGCACCACCAGCTCCTATTAGTGAACCTGTGCTCCAGAGTTTTCAGGGTGGTTACCCAGGTCGACAGGGTCCGTTTCAGGGTCAGCCGCCACAACATTCAAGGTCCTGTTATACTTGTGGTGACCCGAGGCACATTGCTTGATTTTTCCCTCGGGCACCGAGCAAGTCGCATCAGCAGGTTTCTCGTGCCATAGTTACGGCATCAGTTGCTACACCGCCTGCTCAGTTAGCCAGAGGTAGAGGCCAGACTGTTAGAGGTGGAGGTCAGGCTGTTAGAGGTGGAGGCCAATCAGTTAGGAGTCGTCCTAGGGACATGGTTCAGAGTGGTTGGTCCCAGCCCCGATGTTATGCTTTCCCAGCCAGGCCTGAGGCTGAGTCATATGACACTTTTATCATAGGTATTGCTTCAATTTTCCATAGAGATGCTTCAGTTCTATTTGATCCGTGCTCTACTTATTCCTATGTGTCATCCTACTTTGCTTCATATTTGGTTGTGCCTCGTGATTCTTTGAGTGCAGCTATGTATTTTTCCACATCTGTGAGTGATTCTATTGTTGTAGATCGTGTCTATCATTCGTGTGTGGTTACTATTAGGAGCCCCGAGACTAGCGTAGATCTCTTACTTCTCGACATGGTTGATTTTGATGTCATCTTGGGTATGAATTGGCTATCACCTTATCATGCTATATTGAATTGGAGAGGGACTTCTGGCCATTCTAACAGCAAGGTTATCTCTTATGTGAAGGATAGACATATGGTCGAGAAGGGGTGTCTAGCTTATTTGGCTTATGTCCGCAATTTTAGTGTTGAGGTTCCTTCCATGGATTCAGTACCAGTTATTCATGAGTTTCCAGAGATGTTTCCTGCAGATCTGCTCGAGGATGCCACCCGAAAGAGATATTGACTTCTGTATTGATTTGGCTCTAAGCACTCATCCTATTTCTATTATGCCATACCGTATGGACCTGCCAGAGTTGAAAGAATTGAAGGAGCAGTTGCAAGATTTACTTGATAAGGGCTTCGTTAGGCCTAGAGTCTCTCCCGGGAGTGCACCTGTGTTGTTTGTGAAGAAGAAGGATGGATCGATGAGGATGTGCATATATTATCGGTAGTTGAACAAAGTCACCATCAAGAACTATTATCCATTGCCGATGATTGATGACTTATTTGATCAGCTTCAAGGTGACAAGGTGTTTTTGTAGATTGATTTTTGGTCTGGTTACCATCAGATAAGGATTAGGGCATCCGATGTCCCTAAGACAGCTTTTCAGACACGGTAGGGGCATTATGAGTTTCTAGTAATATCCTTTGGGTAGACGAATTCCCCAACAACATTTATGGATTTGATGAACCGGGTGTTCAAACCCTATTTGGATTCCTTTGTGATTGTATTTATTGATGATATCTTGATCTACTCGCTCAGTCGAGAGGAACACGAGCAGCATCTTCAAATTGTACTTTAGACTCTGAAGGATACTCAGCCATACTCCTACACGAGCAGCATCTTCAAATTGGTTGGACTTAGTCGCTTTCTTGGGGCATGTGGTATCGACAGAGGGAATTCAGGTAGATTCTAAGAAGATTGAGGCAGTTTAGAATAGGCCTAGACCCAGTTCAGCTACAGAGATTGTTGATACCCAATTTTTCCCAAAATATTTTTTAAAATTGCATATATACCTTCAAAATCATGCATTAGCAGCAATTGGTATTTTTCTATTTTTTTTACATTTTATTAATTTGTCCGGTATTTTATTTCCGATAAATAATTATAAAATTGCATCACAAAGGATTTCAAAAGCGTTTCTTGATTTAATTTATTATTTATGGTCCTATTTAGACAAAATTATTCCATAAATAGCGAAATTGGCACTTTTTGGCTATAATTGCAATAACTTTACAATTATATCCCAAGCATATACTTTTATACTATTTTTTATCAGAAATTAGTCATTTTTACTTTTAAATACTAAATAATCATTTTAAACTATTTTCTATGCAGGAAATTCATTTTTTTTATAATTATTAGCTATTTTACAAATCATTTTAATTAATTTAAATTGGGTATTTAACAAATAGCCTATTCTATTTCAATTTTAGCCTAATTATACCAGCCCAAACACCTAACTATACCTGACCCAACAGACCCCAAGCCCAATCCCTAAATCTACCCGGCCCAATCTTGGCCGTTGATCAAAATTGATCAACGACCCGGATTTAACCTTTCCTAATTTAACCTAACCTACATCCCCTAAAACCCTCTAATTCTCTCATCCTCGCCCGCCGTCACTCCCTCACTCTCTCTTTGTGATATACCCAAAAGGGTCATCCCTTATGTTCTATATAATTCTGTGTTCCGAGGTTGTGAAAACCTCATTCTATCTCACCTTGATTTGCGTGCGCAGCCCGGGCGTGTTGCCGGGAAGCCTTTATGTGAAAACACTGATAAAAAGGATTATTTTTGTATTAGAAATTTGAATAAAGTTGACTTCAGTCAACGTTTTTGGTAAACGGACCCGGACCCGGACCCGTGATTTGACGGTCCCGGAGGGTCCGTAGGAAAATATGGGACTTGGGCGTATGCCCGGAATCGAATTCCGAGGTCCCAAGTCCGAGAAATGAATTTTTAAAGAAAATTATTTTCTGAAAAATATAAAGGTTTTTAAAAATGAAATTTGAGGTGAAACCTGTGATATCGGGCCCGTATTATGGTTCCGGAGCCCGGTACAGGTTTGATATGATTTATATGTGTTATCTGTGAAATTTGGTTAGAAACGGACTTAGTTTGACGTGATTCGGACCTTAATTGCAAAACTTAATGTTTATCGAAGTTTTGAGGAATTTCATGGATTTTTAGTTTAATTCATCGTTTTAGTGTTGTTTTATGTAGTTTGAAACCTCGAGCGAGTCGGTGTTAGGTTATATGACTTGTGTGTGTGGTTGGACGGGGTCTCGGGGGCCACGGGTACGTTTCGGATGCTCATCGGATGATATTAGCACTTGGAAGACAGTTGAACCATTGTTGGTTCTGGTGTCTCGCACCTGCGATGGACCTTCCGCAGGTGCGGACACGCAGGTGCGGCGAGGAGCTTGCAGGTGCGGACTTGGCCCAATCCCCCAGTCCTCACAAGTGCGGTGTGTTTTCCGCAGATGCGGAGCCGCAAGTGCGACCCCAGGCCTTTTAGTGAGTTTTCGCACCTGTGATGTTATTTTTGCAGGTTTGGGACCGCAAGTGCAGTCCCAGGGGCGCAAGTGCAGATATTGCTGGGCAATTATATCAGATTCGAGGGCTTAAGCCTATTCTCACCATTTCAAATTTTGGAGCTCGGGAAGGGATATTTTTGAAGACCTTTGCACCTGGGTAACTTGGGTAAGTGATTTCTAACCTACTTAGATCAGTTTCCATGATTCCTAACTTAAATTCGGTCCTTAGAATTTGAATTTGGGTGGAAGATTTGGGAAAGATTTGATAAACTTCATAGACCAAATTATTGAGTTTTGATTGGGTTTTTGACCTCCGATTTGAGAGATTTTCATATGTTTAGACTCGTGAGTGAATGGGTGTCCGAAAAATATAATTTTTACCCGATTCCGAGACGTGGGCTCGGGGAACTTTTTGGGCGAATTTCCTAATTTCGCGTATTAGCTTCGAACTTATTAGTTATTTTTTCCTTGAGATGATATTTACACTATGCAATCGAATTGTCTAGATTTAGTATACCCGGAGTTGGGTACTCGTGGCAAGAGCGTGGTATTGAGTTGAATAGCGCAGTCAAGGTAAGTATCTTGCCTAACCTTGTGTGGAGGAATTAACCCTTAGGATTGAGTCTTCTATGTTGATTGTAGTCCGCGTACGCGAGGTGACGAGTGCGTACTCAGACTTATTTGCAAATAGATTGCCCTTTAGGGATTTTAGGTCCTTATGTTCCCGGTATATGAATTTCACTTGTTATATCTGAATTCCTGATTCCTAGTTTCATCTTTTCCTGCTCAAATTAGAAGTACTTGCCTAGCATTCCTGGTTTCTTATTTGATCTTATTTGACTTAAATGAAGACGTTGATTTTCCTACCGTTATACAATACCATTCTTCATACACTGCCTATGTGACTAAAATTAATATAATATCGCCCTATAATTGTCTAACAAATAATTGGAATATCTATACGTTGGGGTCAAGCATGCCCGTGAGTCATACATTGTAATTTAAATAATTTTCCTCTTAAGTACTACTTAGGTTTAATTAATGACTGCCCATGTTCATGGTATTCTTTGATGCTGCCTATTTACTGAGCATTTGTTCAAACTGAGTTTATTTGATGAAGCTAATTGTCTAAGTGAGATTGGTTATAGTTGATTCCCTTGCCGGGATGATTTGGTTTTCTTGGTTGGGAACTTGAATATATATAATCGTTGCTATATTTTTCTTGTTTTCCCCTTGTTACGCTGTTTTTTCTTTGTGCTTGGTATTCCCTTCAGTGGTTGCTTCTTATGAGTGAGTTTTTACCATTTTTGTAATTTAAGTCTTTGTATTGATTTGCTCATCGCACTTTGCATTCAGTATTGTTTGCTTTTGCGCCGGTTGTTGCAATATATGTTGTCTTTGTCGCATTCTGGTTGTTTCCTCAGTGGCTGCATTGCATATTTAAATTGGGACTACTGACAGAGATCCGGGAGCTTTCCCCCTGTACTTCACTGCATATTTAAATTGGGACTACTGACAGAGATCCGGGAGCTTTCCCCCTGTACTTCACTGCATATTTAAATTGGGACTACGAACAGATATCTGTGAGCTTTCCCCCTATACTGCATCGTATATTTAAATTGGGACTACGGACAGAGATCCAGGAGCTTTCCCCCTGTACTGCATCGCATATTTAAATTGGGACTACGGACAGAGATCCAGGAGCTTTCCCCCTGTACTGCATCGCATATTTAAATTGGGACTACGAACGAGATTCCAGGAGCTTTCCCCCTGTACTGCATTGCATGACAAATTCTAAGTTGCGGACTGAGTTCCGGTGGTTTTATCATTGAGGAGATTTGGATCGAAGAATATACATATACATTGAAAAGTATAGCTGAAAAACAATTATCTCCAGGAAAGTTATGTCTGAAGGACTTCTATTCGAAAGTATAATTGAAAAGTATTTGTCTTGTAGAAAAATGATATTTGAAAGAGCAGTATTTGGGAAAGTATATTTTGAGCATCACGTATTTTGATGATTTTTGAAAGAGCAGTATTTGGGAAAGTATATTTTGAACACCACGTATTTTGATGATATTTGAAAGAGCATTATTTGGGAAAGTATATTTTGAACACCACGTATTTTGATGATATTTGAAAAAGCAGTATTCGGGAACTGCTTTTGGATTGCATTCTTTCCATTCTCTTTGCGAACTTCTATTATGTTGTCCGTTGATCGTAATTATTGAATTTCTTCCGTATTATTCGATCATATCGTTAATTACATTGAGAAATCTTTAGATAGATATTATGTTTTGGTCACTTATACATCTATGCCTTTTTCATTATTAGACCGGCGGTGTCTTGATTAGTCCTTGTCACTACTTCACCGAGGTTAGTCTTGATACTTACTAGGCACCGCTGTGGTGTGCTCATACTACACTTCTGCACATATTTGTGTGCAGCTCCATGTTATTGTTGTTGGTAGCTGCGCAGACCATTGCTGAGGAGACTCAAGGTAACCTGCTGCTACGTTCGCAGGCTTCGGAGTCACCTTCCTATTTTACTTCTATTCAACTATACTTACTTATTCCTAGACAGTTGTATTTAGATTTGATAAAAAGATTTCGTAGAGCTTATGACTTGTATTTACCGGGTTTTGGAAAATTGTAAACTTTTTCAAGATGTCTATATCGAGACTGTTATAATTCCTTTATTATTGTTGTCGTTCAGTGGAAATATTAGGCTTACTTAGTCCCTAAGACTGGGTGCCATCACGATACCCAACAGAGGGAAATTTGGGTCGTGACACTCTCAAACTCCCTCTGCCTAACCATGGCTTCCACCCGCCCTATCTGGCTCGCCGTTGATTATGTTGGTTCTCACCATCACCCCTAGCCTAATGGCTCCCCTCCTATGGCCGGGATTCATGCTGTCTTGAGGTCCTCATGGGACAAGTGACCGTTCACTCACCCCTGGGCCTGTTCTCACCATTCTCAGGCCACCGTGGCTCGATTGAGTAAGATCTTCATATTTTTCGGCTTAAACCTTTGGGTTTCTAAGCCGGTCTCTCTATCTCTGGTTTATTCCTCTAAAAACCCTAATTTTATCTCTTATCTCTTTAGATCTGTAATAGATCTGAGAGTATTTCGAGTTATTTTACTGATTTTCAATGAAACCTTTCTGTTTTTCGAAGCGTCTCTTCATCTTTTTCTAAAACCTTTCTTCAAAAAAAATCCTCGCTGATTTTCTAAGTGTTATTCCTTGATTCTTATGTGTTTGATCGATTTGTTAAGATTCCTTTTAAGCCCAATCACTTTTGTTAAAACCCCCTAATTTTCGAGCTTTAGTTTTGGGTTCTGAGTTCGTCTTTACTGTTCGTTTACTCAAACTGTCTGTATATTTGATTCTCATGAATTTGCTTCGATTAATTTGAGTAGTTTGTGATTTTTGCCCCGGTAACATCTCATTAAGGTTTCTGATTTGGTTCTACCTATTTTTACTCTATTTTTTTTGTTTATTCTTGGAAGTTTATAATCTCCCTTAAAATTAGTATTACTTTGATTCTTTGAACCCCTGATTTCCTGGGTTGATACTCGTATGCCTATTTCTGATTATTTCCCTATTTTTTCATGACTTTTAAATTACTGATTGCCTTTTTACGACTGATTGTATTATTTGCTGACTCTTAATATTGTTTCCTTAATTATAATTTTATGAACCTATCCCTAATTACCTGTTCTATACTTGTACTGTGTTTGAATTATTTCCTTAGATGTTATACTCCAGCTATATATGATTTACTTCCTTATTTGTTACCTTTCTTTCTACCGTTTGAACTGATTCCCTTGATTAAGGGAAAACTTGGAGTGAATTGGTTCCGAGTTCTATAATTACTAAACAGTTTGACTCTTAGCTTATTTACCTAGCTTTCAAACTACTATATATATATATATATATATATATATATATCGCTCTCTTCTACTCTCATTATACAGTCTTCAACACACACGAACTCACATTAGTTCACAACTCTCTCAAACACTCAAAAACTCTTCTACTTACTTTTGTTACTTGCTATTGCTACTGAATTAGCCAGCTGCAAGCCAAGGCTAACTATTGTACTTTCTTGTTCTTCACTTTGTGTCTATTCTTCTTACTGGTATGTTCTGATTTTAAGTTCAAGTTCCAAAATCAATGTGTTTCTTTTACTGCTTTACTTTATCATTTTACTAATCTGTTTCTGTATATTGTTTTCTTCTCAACATGTGTTTAACTTGTTTTACTTAGTATACTAGTTATGTTCTAACCCCTTTAGGATCAACCTATTTATGAACATGTTTACTTCCTCTGTAATCTGTGTCTATTGCTACTCTACTCTGGCTTTGAATGCTTGTCTATGAGTGCCTAGTTCTGGTATGCACCTATTATGCAATTATTACCTTAAGTTGTTCTGACTATATGCTCAATTTTGTTTGATGCCAGGATGTCTTCTATTATTTGTTCTGAAATCCATACTCCTACACTATGTTTACATTATTAGATATCCCCAATCCCACAAGTCGCCAAGCACTTATGATTCTATGCAACTATGTCTCCAATTAGCAATTCTGGAACTCATGACATATTGTCTGTTATTCCTTGAGACTTCTATGCTTATGCTTGTTATGTGCCCACCTTGGGTGCTGTATCTGTCCCCAACCCCCTTACCCCTGTATGAAGGACTGTTGTTTGAGTGTTGTTGAACTAGTTATGTTCTATAGTTGATCTACTGTTTGTTTAATTACCCTACTCATGTTCGAACTATTTTACTACTAAACCATTTCATACTTATATAAACTTCAAACTGAGTCTCTTCAACACTATTTTATACCAAAGCATTTTCAAAACCATGTCAAGCACTCTCACTCTACTCTTAGGTCCTTAAGTTCTGCCCTTCCAGTGTGTGACTACTTTGGGATTCCTGTGAGATCCCTCTGACTCTGATGCACTGGAGCTGGCTCTTCTACACTGCACTTACTCAGTTCTGGTTATGAAATCTGGGTGTGAGCACTGCCCGGGATCCTTGAGGTCCTTAGGGAACTCTGACACACCCGGACATGAGGAAGGCTATGAAACTTTGACAGTTGAGGTTATGAACACCTGGTATATATGGACCTGCTCAGGTTCCCTACAGTTTAACTTCTTCTTTTATATCTATTTATGTAATTCATTTAGCTATTGGTTTGTAATAATTATTTGTAAACAGATACTGGGTAGCCATATAGTTTTGTTAACATCGTCGGGTAGAAATGAGGAGGGTAGCCATATAGTTTTGTTAACATCAACGGGTAGAAATCATGTTTTAAGCTTTACTTTGTTTCTATGTGCACTAGAATCCAAGTTTTAGGACCAGCATGTTCATTCAAACCATGCCAATAATTCACTAGATACCATGTTCCTAGGATTTCATGTATACTATTTCAGCATATCATCCATACTTTATATTTATCGCTTAGAAATCTTTCTCCTTGGATAATAAACAACGTTAACATAAAAGTTGTCACTCCTGTGCATGCAAATCATCACACTATAACTCTTTCTGCATTTTAGAAATCATGGCTTTAGGAATTCTGTGTATCCTGAAATGATGTCTTAACCATTCTGCATTTACATGTGCATATTAGATATCCTGCTCTAGGATTTCGTTTGCATCTGCTTAACCACACCTAGTTTAACTACTGACTAACGGAAAAGGTAGAAAAAGTGTCACATCTGATGGTTTTGCTCTTAATAAAACTAGTAACAATATCTTCATAATCGTATCACCTAGAACATCATGCTTTTAGATAAAACAACTTCTGAACTTTATTTTTTAACAATTATGGTAATTATTATGCACAATCGCACGCCTAGGGAAGCCTTAGGTAAGAAATCTCTTTAAAAGCTGGAACACTGCTTGGTTGTGTTTACTGTTTAAAGACACAAGTTTTAAAATCAGTAAGCGAACCCATTAGGTCATTGCTATTGAGTTTATAAATCAAGCTACATATTTCTGTGCATTGACATTCACTTAGATATCCTGTTTTAGGATCATGTCTAATAAAACTGCCTCT
This sequence comes from Nicotiana knightiana, assembly GCA_005239525.1. Lineage (NCBI taxonomy): Eukaryota > Viridiplantae > Streptophyta > Magnoliopsida > Solanales > Solanaceae > Nicotiana > Nicotiana knightiana. The sequence goes on along the minus strand of ML397657.1, from coordinate 14,551 downwards.
TGTTTGTGTTTGAGACTTGCTGATTATGTGCATTACTTGTGGAGGTAAATCTGGGCCTCATAACTGCTTTCCTGCATTTATTTGATTAGTCCTATTTGTTCTTACATGTCCCTTAGAATTTTATCCTTTTAAAACCTTAGGGGTCTGTCTAGAACTAACTATACTTAGAGGTCCTAAATTCCTCCAGAACCATTGAGAAGGGACAGGTAATAGCATGCGTAGAGATCGCTAAATAAACTCGCTTAATAACCGCTAAGGGGTGGGGTAAAGGGTAGATATGGATATGATGACCAGTGCGCTAATGCCACGTGTATCCCCTCAATTAGGAGTATACTTTGACTGCTTATGTACTACTTGCTTAAATTCACAAAGTTTGTTTGGCCGGGAACCACAGTTGTGGACTTTGAGGGGTTCCTAACACCTTTCCCTTGGAGTAATTTCAAGCCCTTACCCAATCTCTGGTTATTTAATTAGTGTTATTACAACCCTTAATAGATTCCCTAATGCACCTTAATTTGTTAAGTGGCGACTCTTCAAGTCCTTCACATCCCTTTTCCCGAAAGGGAAATGAGTTTTCCCAACAACGTCAAAAGCCTTGACCGATCCGAAAGGAGAGGGAAAAAGGGTGCGCGACAGAGATCCGGAGTTTCTTAGATTTGGTAGGTTACTACCGTCGGTTTGTGGAGAGGTTTTCGTCTATAAAATCTCTATTGACGAGATTGACCCGGAAGGGTGGCCCGTTAAGATGGTCAGACGAGTGTGAGGCGAGCTTTCAGAAGCTCAAGACTGCTTTGACTATAGCGCTAGTGTTGGTGTTACCCACAGGTTCAGGATCTTATACGGTATATTGTGATGCATCCCCTGTTGAGCTCCGTGCAGTATTGATGAAGGATGGCAGAGTGATTGCATATGCATCACAGCAGTTGAAGGTTCATGAGAAGAATTACCCTGTCCATGACTTGGAGCTGGAATCCATTGTTCATGCACTGAAGATTTAGAGGCACTATCTTTACAGCGTGTCGTGCGAGGTTTTCACGGATCATCGAAGCCTTCAGTATTTTTTCAAACAAAAGGATCTCAATTTGAGGCAGAGGGGGTGGTTGGAGCTATTGAAAGACCATGATATCACCATCGTGTATCATCCCGGGAAGGCCAATGTGGTGGTCGATGCCTTGAGTGGAAAAATATCGTGAGTATGGGCAGCCTTGCGTACATTCTAGTCGGTGAGAGATGACTTGCATCAAATGTTCAGTCTTTGGCCAATCAGCTCATGAGGCTGGATGTTTCAGAGCCCAGTCGTGTTCTAGCTTGTACAACCGCTCGGTCGTATCAGGGAGCGGAAGTATAAGGACCCTCATTTGCTTGTCCTTCAAGACATAGTGCAGCGCGCTGGTGCCAAGCAGGTTACTGTTGAAGATGATGGATTTTGGAGGATGTAGTGTCGTATTTGTGTGCCTAATGTAGATGGACTTTGTGAGTTGATTCTTCAGTAGGCCCACAGTTCCCAATATTTTATTCATCCAGATGCGCCCAAGATGTATCAGGACTTACGGCAATATTATTGGTGGAGAGGATGAAGAAGGATATAGTGTCATATGTAGCTCGGTGTCTAAATTGTCAGCAAGTAAAGTGTGAGCATCAGAGACCTAGTGGTTTGCTTCAGAAGTTAGAGATTCTTGAGTTGAAGTGGGAGTGTATCACTATGGATTTTGTTGTTGGATTCCCACAAACTCAAAGGAAGTTTGATGCGATATGGGTTGTTATGGACAGGCTGACCAAGTCAGTGCATTTCATTCCCGTGGCAGTTACCTATTCTTTAGAGCGGTTAACCAAGATCTACATCTGTGAGAACGTCCGTCTTCACGGTGTGCCCGTGTCTATCATTTCTGATTGAGGTACGCAGTTCAGCTTGCACTTTTCGAGAGCAGTATAACGTGAGTTGGGCACGCAAGTTGAGTTGAGCACAACATTTCATCCTCAAATAGACGGACATTCCGAGCGCACTATTCAAATATTGGAGGATATGCTCCGCGCTTGTGTTATAGATTTTAGGGGTTCGTGGGATCAGTTCTTTCCAGTCGCGGAGTTTTCCTACAATAAGATACCAGTCGAGCATTCAGATGGCTCTCTATGAGGCATTATACGGGAGGAGGTTCCGATCACCATGGATGGTTCGAGCCGGGGGAGGCTCGGTTTTTAGGTACAGATTTGGTACTGGATGCCTTGGATAAGGTTAAGATTATTCAGGACTGACTTCACACAACTCAGTCCAGGCAGAAGAGTTCGCGATGTTGCATTCATGGTCGGAGAAAGGGCATTGCTTCGGGTTTCACCCATGAAGGGTGTGGTGAGGTTCGGAAAGAAGGGAAAGTTGAGCTTCAGGTACATCAAACCCTTCGATATTCTGGAGAGAGTGGGTGAGGTGGCTTAAAGGCTCGCATTGCCACCAAGTTTTATTGGACAATGATTTGACTTACGAGGAAGAGCCTGTGGCTATTCTAGCCTGGCAAGTTCGACAGTTGAGGTCTAAGAGTTATCGTTCAACTCGAGTGTAGTGGAGAGGTCAGCCGGTCGAAGCAGCTACTTGGGATTCCGAGTCATATATGCGGAGTAGATATCCATACTTTTTCCGCGGCCTAGGTACTTTTCTATATCCGTCGGAGGACGAACAGTTGTTTTAGAGATGGAGAATGTGATGACCCGATAGATCATCCAGATTTTTAGACCTTAATTCAGTGTTTCAAAGCCTCCAATATCTCATTTTAGCCTTCCTCGATTTGGGTGCACAGTCCGGATGTTTTTCTAGAATGCTTTTATGATAAAAATTGATAAAATATGTGATTTTGCCTTTAAAATCTATTTGAGTTTACTTCGATCAATGTTTTGAGAAAATGAACTCGAATCGATGTTTTGACGGTCCATGTTGGTTTGTATCTTGATTTGAGAATTGTGCGTATGCCCGGATTCGAATTCTTAGGTCCATAGCTCGAGTTTTTGTATTTTGCTGAAAAATTAAAGTTTAAAGGCTTAATGACTTAGAAGGTTTGACCAATGTTTGACTTTGCTAATACTGGGCCTGTATTTTGGTTCCGGAACCCGGTATAGGTTCATTACTATATTTATGACTTGTCTGTCTAATTTGGTGAGAAATAGAGTTGGTTTGACGTGATTCAGACGCCCGGTTGTTTAAATAGAAGTTCTAAATTTTCTTGAAAATTTCATTTGATTTGGTGTTCAATTCGTAGTTCTCGGTGTTATTTTGGCGATTTGATCGCGCGAGCAAGTTCGTATGATATTTTTGGATAGGGCATGTTTGATTGGAGCCCTAAGGGATCGGTTGAGTTTTGGATAGGCCACAAAGTGAGTTTTAGACTTAGGAAAGTGCTGGTGTGCTTCAGTTCTGGTGCAGGCCTCAAACCTCGCAATTGTGAGGTCAGGCTTCATATTTGCGATCTCTGTTAGGTTTATGTTTGCGAGCTATTTCCTCACAATTGTGAAGAGTACCTGGGCACTATATAATTTGCTTTTGCGACAAATCCTTCACAATTGCGAACTGGGACAGGGGGGACAGTGATTGCATTTGCGATCAAATGGTCACATCTGCGGGATGGCCATTATTTGCAATTTCGAAAAAATCATCGCAATTGCGATGATAGCAGAAAATGTGGGACTTCACATTTGTGGGGTTCGCAATCAGGTCACAATTGCGACATCTGCGACTGGTCAAGTATGATTTAGACGAAATTTTCTCTCATTCTTCAAATTTTGCAAAAAGAGAAAACCCTAGAGACTATTTTTCCAAGAGCCCTTCTTCCCCAATTCATTGGTAAGTGATTCTAACATATTTTCTTTCAATCTTTCATTTCATTTCATAAGATTTCAACCTAAAACTAGTATTTTCATGGCGGAAATTGGGGGTTTGTGTAGAATTAGGTATTTTTGTAAAATTAGAACTTTGACCTCAAATTGAGGTCGGATTTCGAAATAAATTAGATAACCAAACTCGGGGGTGAATGTGTAATCGAGTTTTGGTCAAAATTTCGGGTTTGGACAAGCGGGCTCGGGAGTTGACTTTTGTTAACTTTTAAATAATGACCTAAATTGTACCTTTTTCATTTGTGGGTAGTTATTAAGGCTTATTTTTAATTGTCTGGTTGATAATTTGCTAGATTTGGGTGGTTCATAGGCTTATTCGGAAGACAAAGTCGTGGTTGAGCCTTGAGTTGGTCTTTGGAGCGAGGTAAGTGTCATGGTTAACCTTGACTTGAGGGGGTAGGACTTGTTTGCCTATTTGCTACATGATTAGAGGTTGGGTACGACGTATATGTGAGGTGAAGAGCACTTATGCGTTATTGTTGGGTAAAAGCATGCGGATGAGACTTGTTTCTTGTAATTTCTTTCTTTCTTTGATCATGATATCCATGCTTAGGCTAGTTGGTTACTAAATTGATCGCCCTTTTCATATTTATGAGCTAGTTGAGATAATTAAGTATTATTGTCCAAAGTTGAGGTGTATATTGTGTAAACATTGTTGATGTGAGGCTTGTTCTTGGTTATTCTGTCTCCTTTTTGTTTATGTTCATTGTTATATGGTAAGGAAGAGTGCTAATGCACGAAGGGTGATGTTGTGCCATATGAGAGTGTTAAAATCATGAGAGAGAATAAAAGCACGAAAGGTGATGTCGTGTCGTTATTATTGATTCATAGTGAGGTTGAGAGTAAAAGAACGAAGAGTGATACCGTGCCGATATTATTGTTTCATAGTGAGGTGTAGAGTAAAAGCACGACGGGTGATGCTATGTAGCTTTGTTCATTATGTTTGTTCTTTTTACTGGTTAAAGGTTTATTGACTATTTCTTGTTATCATTCCCTGTGGTATTTATCGTATCTTGTACCTCTTTCACATGTCCCCTCCTAAAATCACATGTTTAGCTTTTATTTGTTGTTGTGTTGTACGTATAATATTATCTGTACAATTCTATTTTACGTGGGTGTCTTGTCTTAGCATAGTCACTACCTCACCGAGGTTAGGATCGACACCTACAGAGTACATGAGTTCGGTTGTACGCATACTACACTCTGCACTTCTTGTGCAGATTTTTGTAATGGTCCCAACTGTCCACGAGGCGTTTCAGCTTGGATTTTCTTGTGGAGACTCGAGGTAGATCTTCTGGCGTCCGCAGACCTTGGAGTCCCCTTGCATTTCCCCTATTTTTCTGTTCTTTTCGTTCAACACTGTTGTATTTTGATGTTTTAGACATCAATATCACACAAGAAGATATGCTAATTTGTGTGGTATCTAATTTTTCGAGTGCTGTCTCTCTAGAAGAACCTGGTTCTTCTTGGTGTTCCAACTTCTACTGTTGCGGAATATTAAAATCAGTAAAGTAAAAACACAGAGATTTTTACGTGGAAAACACCTGGCTCAAAAGGTGAAAAAAACTAGGACCTACTCCCCAGTAGGATTCACTCAAACTCTTCACTAAAACTCTGGGCCAAACGGACTTACAAAATAAACTCTTTTGTAATNTAAAAGCAGTAAAGTAAAAACACAGAGATTTTTACGTGGAAAACACCTGGCTCAAAAGGTGAAAAAAACTAGGACCTACTCCCCAGTAGGATTCACTCAAACTCTTCACTAAAACTCTGGGCCAAACGGACTTACAAAATAAACTCTTTTGTAATCCTAGGACTAACTCTAATACCTTCGTAGTAACTAGCCTCTAGCTAATTTTTACAAGATTCAAGTTAACTCTAACTTGAACAATGTGTACCTATTACAATTGCTTCTATGAAAGCTGAAAAGATACAATATTAAATCGCCTACTACAACCAACTAGACTCAATGACAAACAGATGTAACTGGTTCTTCTAGCTGGTCTGTAGTCTTTGTATCGCACAGTAATTCTGCTTGCAAAGTCTCTGGGAATTTTTCTTTCAATTCTTGATAAATTTCTGCTATTCTGCGTTAGTGATTCAACCAAGAATACTTCAATTATTTATAGAGTCAGTTGTTGAGTTTGTCATTCAGTTCTGGTACAACTCTTCCTGGGAGAAAGAGTTCGTATTAATCTCAATTTCCTTCCTTCGTTACTGTCCTTGCTGAATTAAACTTCTATTCTCTTATCAATTTGCAACCTTTTCGCATTAGGAGATACTCTCTTTGCTCATTGATACTTCACAATCGTATTCATCTCCTATTCATATACGGTTCATGTGCCAACGCGTCAGGTCAAGTATGTGTGCTCTGATGGACCTGGTTCAACTGGTCAGACATTTGTCAATCTTCAAAACTATGCAGTGACTTGGGTCAACAAATTCCCCCTTTTTTATGATGACAAACTTTGTGCTTCTCCCTGTATACACTTCAAACACTTTGTATGTTTTTTAAGCATTTATCATAGAGAAACCACGTTCATTGTTAGGTTATAAATATCACTTGAAATATAAAATCACATGTCTTCCCCCTTTTGGCATCATCGAAAAGTTTGAAAACTGATAAACTTACCAGTGTTGTTAACAATTAGTCATGGTCATTAAGGAAACTGCAGGTGCAAACATGATTAATCATCATAAGAAACCAATAAATGTAAGCTATTTAAGAAATTGAGACAAGTCAATAACAAAACAGCAAAAATTCATTGATTAGGAATGAACATCAAACACCATACAAAAAAACAAAAATAGCCATAACCATGAGCAAGACAGAATAAAAATAACAGAAATAGAACAACTGGTCAAAGAGGGTTTTTGGTAGCTCTAGACAGCCTAAGGATGGAAAGGTGCAAAGGAGGTTGTGGTCTTGGTTTGTACAAGAGAAAGCATATGGTTAAGAACACCCTCGTTCTTTTCCTTCTCTTTTGATAATTCATCCCTGAGAGCATCCCGCTCATCTTCAACCTCAATCAAATGAGATTTCAAACGAAGGATCTCCATATCCTTGATCTCGCTTTCCTGCACTGGAGTTCTGACTTTGCTGTTGACAGGCTGCTTCCTAGATGAACAAGGTTTATCTGTCAGAACATTGACATTATAATCGCAAGTCAGAAAAGTATCCTTCCCAAAATAGTCCTTGGCAGTAGCCATCTCAGCCTTTTTCACAGGAATATCAAAATGAGCAAGCATAACTGTCAGAATAAAGCCATATGGGATTGCATGTGCTTTTGTTCCATTCACAACTCTGTCCAAGAGTTGGATGATAAAGGGTGGCCAAATGATCTACTTTCCCCTATATAAACACTCCATCAAGGTCAGATCCATATAGTTGGCTATGTGCCTTCATTCATGTCTTGGCAGCAAGAACTTGATGACAAACTCGAAGAGCAACTTGTGCTCTGGCTTCATTTCACTTTTGTAGACTGGCCGGGGTTCAATTTCCCTTTCATTGTCACTGAAGAATCTGGTAATGTTGATTGCTGGGGCCATCCCATCCAAACTAGGCCATCTTTGCCTAGTGTAATCTTCATAGCCCTCAGCAGGAATGTGCAGAATTTCTCCTAGATCTTTAGCATCAAATGATACTTGAATTTCTTTGACTGTGGTAGTGACCCTGCCTTCCTTGACCACTGCATTACCCATTAACTCCACCATTTCAGCTCTAGCCAACCTTCCTTCCATATGACGGACCGTGTTCTTCCACCCCTGAACATCCAGTGTGTCCAGCAGGTATTGCATCCCAGGTTCCTCGAGATCCTTCAACAACTTTCCCTTCATAATTGTTCTTTTTCCAAACAAGGTGATTCTGTCAGTCACCTCACCAACCTCCCCCTCATCTTCTCCACTCCACTCTTTATCATCATCTTTCTCAACGACATTCACTTTTCTTGCCTTGGACCTGGTCCTTTTAACAGTTCTTGTAGGTGTGGCAGACACTGTAGCTAACTTCTTTGAAGAAGCCTAAGCCCTTTTTTATTTTGGTGCCTCAACCACAACAGGAGCAATCTGCTCCTCATGATGGACCAGGTCCATCGTATCCTCTTCAACCTCAACAGTCTCCACAGGCTCTCTTACTTAAGCCTTTCCCTTTGCAGCTCTCTTGTTCTTGCTCTCTAGCAGAGCCTTCTCAAACAGTTCTTCTTCATCTCTCACAGCACTACGTGTAGCACGCACCTTAGGAACAGGAGCATCAGCACCTACAGAAGCTTTCCTCTTCTTAGAAGGAACTGGGTTAGTAGCCTTCTTGGACTTCTGATTCCTCCTTTTCTTAGGGTTATATGACTCCCCCATTTTCCTTAGCCTATCAGCCAACGTCTCGTCCCCAGATGAAACAGGTTGATCTGCTCCTTTCTTCAAGCTTGCTAAACCTGCCGCTACTTCCTCGACTACACTTCCCCTAACTCTGTGACATCTTCCCGAACCTTCTCAAGAATGAGACTGCAGATAGCCAATGTGGTACCATCCTCCCCAAACCCCTCTCTCTCAAGAAATTTACCTTTTCCCAATTTTCTTCGCCTACTCGGCACTTCAACATCAACTACCGACCCAACCAGAACAAACATGTTCTCATCATTAACAGATTCAGAAATAGCATCAAGATTACCTTGTTCAGAATTTGATGAACCAGGTGCTTCCTCCTCGTTGTCTGATTTAAAAGATTCACTTGATGATTCATAATTATTATCCTTTTCAGCCTGCAGAATTGCCTCCAAGAATCTTGCACGGGACCCAGAAGACACTGATTTTCTGGCATGAACTATTACACGACGACCACGAGGGGCTGGGTTAGGGTTAGATATGGATTCTAGAATAGGAGGGTTTTCAGGGGTTGAGGTTTTTTCTGAATATTGAGAACTGTATACAGATGGAGAATTTGAATCTGATTCATAAAGACCTCCATCATAATCACGATTTGGCGATGAAGAAGAAGAAGCAGGTGGAGGTGAAGACATGATTACGAGTGTTTTTAGGAAGAAAATAAAAGTGATCAGTTTTGATTAGAAGAACAACGATCTTGGTTCGACTTAGTAGGTTATTAAGAAGGGAGGTAATGATGGAATTTTATAAGATGAGGCTATTAATTTTACAATGGGCAAAATTTTTATTCAAGTGGGAGTCTAATAGTTATCGGAGTGTCATTGATTAGACAGTTAAGAGTTCCCTACCTCTAGGATAATTGAGTACTGATGGGACTTCTTGGAACGGGTTCATTTAGGGATTAGTACAAAGAATTTGAAATGAACCAAATATTGATAGAATCCTGCTCATGTGCGACTGTAATTAATTCAATAATTGTATGGAGATGTGCACGTACCTTGTTAATCAGATGAACCAGCAGAGGTGAACCATGTTCATCGTCTTAAAGTCTTTATTTTGCCTCAATTTACAAAGATAGAGAAACATCATTAGCAACCAAAGAATCATATTAATACATGGCAAGAGAGTATGACAGTAAAGTCATGATGCTGATCAATGATTAGACTGGTTGATTATCTATTTTAGTGTTTCTAGCCAAAAAATAATTTCTTTTTTTTTTCTTCAATCAGGTGATTTTAATCATCCCTAATTCAAGCCCGTTTCTTTCAAAATGCTCCCTACTCAGTGCTTTAGTATAGATATCTACAATTTGTTGATCAGTAGCACAAAATTCAATTGAGATCATTCCTTTTTCATAGTTATCCCTCAGGAAATGGTGCCTAACATCTATGTGCTTAGTTCTCTTATGATGAACCGGGTTTTTCGTCATACTAATAGCACTAGTGTTATCACAGAAAATAGGAATGCACCCAACATCTATACCAATGTCCATGAGTTGTTGCTTGATCCATAGCAACTGAGCACAGCAAGAGGCTGCAGCTACATATTCAGCCTCAACAGTAGACAAGGCTACTGAATTTTATTTCTTGGTAGACCAAGACACAAGGCATGATCCCAGAAAGTGAGCCATACCTGAAGTAATTTTCATGCCAACCAGGAAACCTGCATAATCAGCATCAACATATCCCACAAGGTCGAAATTACTACCTTTAGGATACCAAAGGCACAAATCAGTGGTGCCTTTCAAATATCTCAAAATTCTCTTCACTGCAGTGAGGTGGGATTTCTTTGGATTTTCCTGAAACCTAGCACACAGTCCTACACTGAACAAAATNTTTTGTTGGTGGATCATTGTTCCATTTGAGTTTTGCTTGATTTGCAAGCCTAAGAAGAAGTTTAGCTCACCCATCATACTCATCTCAAACTCACTCCCCATAAGCATAGAAAATTCCTTGCTCAACTTTTTAGAAGTCGCCCCAAATATAATATCATCCACGTATATTTGCACAACCAAAAGATCCTTACCCTTTTCCTTTAAAAATAAGGTGCTGTAAATTTTTCCTCGTTTGTACCCATGTTCTAGCAGGAATTTTGATAATCGTTCGTACCA